>JBBDGP010003835.1:0-69129 GCA_037952835.1 Lithobates septentrionalis
AGACTACACAGGGGGAGGAATATGGAGAGACTACACGGGGCTCAATATGGAGAGACTACACGGGGCTCAATATGGAGAGACTACACAGGGCTCAATATGGTGAGACTACACGGGCTCAATATGGAGAGACTACACGGGGCTCAATATGGAGAGACTACACGGGGCTCAATATGGAGAGACTACACAGGGGGAGGAATATGGAGAGACTACACGGGGCTCAATATGGAGAGACTACACGGGGCTCAATATGGAGAGACTACACGGGGGGAGGAGAGACTACACGGGGGGGGGGAATACGGAGAGACTACACGGGGGGGGAATACGGAGAGACTACACGGGGCTCAATGTGGAGAGACTACACGGGGCTCAATATGGAGAGACTACACGGGGCTCAATATGGAGAGACTACACGGGGAGGAATATGGAGAGACTACACGGGGGGGGGGATACGGAGAGACTACACGGGGCTCCAATGTGGAGAGACTACACGGGGGCACAATATGGAGAGACTACACAGGGCTCAATATGGAGAGACTACACGGGGGAGGAATGGGAGACTACACGGGGGGGGGGGGGAATACGGAGAGACTACACGGGGCTCAATGTGGAGAGACTACACGGGGCTCAATATGGAGAGACTACACGGGGCTCAATATGGAGAGACTACACAGGGCTCAATATGGTGAGACTACACGGGGCTCAATATGGAGAGACTACACGGGGCTCAATATGGAGAGACTAACGGGGGAGGATATGGAGAGACTACACGGGGGGGGGGGGAATACGGAGAGACTACACGGGGGGGGGATACGGGAGAGACTACACGGGGGCTCAATGTGGAGAGACTACACGGGGCTCAATATGGAGAGACTACACGGGGCTCAATATGGAGAGACTCTCAATATGGAGAGACTACACGGGGGAGGAATATGGAGAGACTACACGGGGCTCAATATGGAGAGACTACACGGGGCTCAATATGGAGAGACTACACGGGGCTCAATATGGAGAGACTACACAGGCTCAATATGGAGAGACTACACGGGGGAGGAATATGGAGAGACTACACGGGGCTCAATATGGAGAGACTACACGGGGCTCAAATATGGAGAGACTACACGGGGGAGGAATATGGAGAGACTACACGTCGGAGAGACTACACGGGGGGGGATACGGAGAGACTACACGGGGCTCAAATGTGGAGAGACTACACGGGGCTCAATATGGAGAGACTACACGGGGCTCAATATGGAGAGACTACACGGGGGAGGAATATGGAGAGACTACACGGGGGGGGGAATACGGAGAGACTACACGGGGGGGGGAATACGGAGAGACTACACGGGGCTCAATATGGAGAGACTACACGCCAATATGGAGAACACAGGCTCAATATGGAGAGACTACACGGGGGAGGAATATGGAGAGACTACACGGGGGGGGGGGGGGGGGGGAATACGGAGAGACTACACGGGGCTCAATGTGGAGAGACTACACGGGGCTCAATATGGAGAGACTACACGGGGCTCAATATGGAGAGACTACACGGGGCTCAATATGGAGAGACTACACGGGGCTCAATATGGAGAGACTACACGGGGGAGGAATATGGAGAGACTACACGGGGGGGGGGGAATACGGAGAGACTACACGGGGCTCAATATGGAGAGACTACACGGGGGGGGGGGGAATACGGAGAGACTACACGGGGCTCAATATGGAGAGACTACACGGGGCTCAATACGGAGAGACTACACGGGGCTCAATATGGAGAGACTACACGGGGCTCAATATGGAGAGACTACACGGGGCTCAATATGGAGAGACTACACGGGGCTCAATATGGAGAGACTACACGGGGCTCAATATGGAGAGACTACACGGGGGAGGAATATGGAGAGACTACACGGGGGGGGGGGGAATACGGAGAGACTACACGGGGCTCAATATGGAGAGACTACACGGGGGGGGGGGGAATACGGAGAGACTACACGGGGCTCAATGTGGAGAGACTACACGGGGCTCAATATGGTGAGACTACACGGGGCTCAATATGGAGAGACTACACGGGGGAGGAATATGGAGAGACTACACGGGGGGGGGGGAATACGGAGAGACTACACGGGGCTCAATATGGAGAGACTACACGGGGCTCAATATGGTGAGACTACACGGGGGAGGAATATGGAGAGACTACACGGGGGGGGAATACGGAGAGACTACACGGGGCTCAATACGGAGAGACTACACAGGGCTCAATACGGAGACACTACACAGGGCTCAATATGGAGAGACTACACGGGGCTCAATATGGAGAGACTACATGGGGCTCAATATGGAGAGACTACACGGGGGGGGGGGGGAATACGGAGAGACTACACGGGGCTCAATGTGGAGAGACTACACGGGGGGGGGGGGATACGGAATGACTACATGGGGCTCAATGTGGAGAGACTACACGGGGCTCAATATGGAGAGACTACACGGGGCTCAATATGGAGAGACTACACGGGGCTCAATATGGAGAGACTACACGGGGGGGGGATACGGAAAGACTACACGGGGCTCAATGTGGAGAGACTACACGGGGCTCATTATGGAGAGACTACACGGGGCTCAATATGGAGAGACTACACGGGGCTCAATATGGAGAGACTACACGGGGCTCAATATGGAGAGACTACACGGGGCTCAATATGGAGAGACTACACGGGGCTCAATATGTGGAGACTACACGGGGCTCAATATGTAGAGACTACACGGGGCTCAATATGGAGAGACTACACGGGGGGAGGAATATGGAGAGACTACACGGGGCTCAATATGGAGAGACTACACGGGGCTCAATATGGAGAGACTACACGGGGCTCAATATAGAGAGACTACACGGGGCTCAATATGGTGAGAGACTACACGGGGCTCAATATAGAGGGACTACACGGGACTCAATATGGAGAGACTACACGGGGCTCAATATAGAGAGACTACACGGGGCTCAATATGGAGAGAGACTACACGGGGCTCAATATAGAGGGACTACACGGGACTCAATATGGAGAGACTACACTGGGCTCAA
This sequence comes from Lithobates septentrionalis, assembly GCA_037952835.1. Lineage (NCBI taxonomy): Eukaryota > Metazoa > Chordata > Amphibia > Anura > Ranidae > Lithobates > Lithobates septentrionalis. Next base: position 3,077 of record JBBDGP010003835.1, read on the forward strand.
TACGGAGAGACTACACGGGGCTCAATATGGAGAGACTACACGGGGCTCAATATGGAGAGACTACACGGGGCTCAATATGGAGAGACTACACAGGGCTCAATATGTGGAGAGACTACACGGAGCTCATTATGGAGAGACTACACGGGGCTCAATATGGAGAGACTACGCGGGGCTCAATACGGAGAGACTACACGGGGCTCAATATGGAGAGACTACACGGGGCTCAATACCGAGAGACTACACGGGGCTCAATATGGAGAGACTACACGGGGCTCAATATGGAGAGACTACACGGGGCTCAATATGGAGAGACTACACGGGGCTCAATATGGAGAGACTACACGGGGCTCAATATGGAGAGACTACACGGGGCTCAATATGGAGAGACTACACGGGGCTCAATATGGAGAGACTACACGGGGCTCAATATGGAGAGACTACACGGGGCTCAATATGGAGAGACTACACGGGGCTCAATATGGAGAGACTACACGGGGCTCAATATGGAGAGACTACACGGGGCTCAATATGTGGAGAGACTACACGGGGCTCAATATGGAGAGACTACACGGGGATCAATATGGAGAGACTACACGGGGCTCAATATGGAGAGACTACACAGGGCTCAATATGGAGACTACACGGGGCGCAATATGGAGAGACTACACGGGGCTCAATATGGAAAGACTACACGGGGGGAGGAATATGGAAAGACTACATGGGGCTCAATATGGAGAGACTACACGGGGCTCAATATGGAGAGACTACACGGGGCTCAATATGGAGAGACTACACAGGGCTCAATATGGAGAGACTACACGGGGCTCAATATGGAGAGACTACACAGGGCTCAATAGGGAGAGACTACACGGGGCTCAATATGGAGAGACTACATGGGGGGAGGAATATGGAGAGACTACACGGGGCTCAATATGGAGAGACTACATGGGGGGAGGAATATGGAGACACTACACGGAGCTCAATATGGAGAGACTACACGGGGGAGGAATATGGAGAGACTACACGGGGCTCAATATGGAGAGACTACACGGGGGAGGAATATGGAGAGACTACAAGGGGCTCAATATGGAGACACTACACGGAGCTCAATATGGAGAGACTACACGGGGGAGGAATATGGAGAGACTACACGGGGCTCAATACGGAGAGACTACACGGAGCTCAATATGGAGACACTACACGGGGCTCAATATGGAGAGACTACACGGGGCTCAACATGGAGAGACTACACAGGGCTCAATATGGAGAGACTACACGGGGCTCAATATGGAGAGACTACACGGGGCTCAATACGGAGAGACTACACGGGGCTCAATACGGAGAGACTACACAGGGCTCAATACGGAGAGACTACACGGGGCTCAATATGGAGAGACTACACGGGGCTCAATACGGAGAGACTACACGGGGCTCAATATGTGGAGACTACACGGGGCTCAATATGGAGACACTACACGGGGCTCAATATGGAGAGACTACACGGGGCTCAATATGGAGAGACTACACGGGGGGAGGAATATGGAGAGAACACAGGGCTCAATATGGAGAGACTACACGGGGGAGGAATACGGAGAGACTACACGGGGCTCAATATGGAGAGACTACACGGGGCTCAATACGGAGAGACTACACGGGGCTCAATATGGAGAGACTACACAGGGCTCAATACGGAGAGACTACACGGGGCTCAATATGGAGAGACTACATGGGGGGAGGAATATGGAGAGACTACACGGGGCTCAATACGGAGAGACTACACGGGGCTCAATACGGAGAGACTACACGGGGCTCAATACGGAGAGACTACACGGGGCTCAATATGGAGAGACTACACGGGGCTCAATATGTGGAGACTACACGGGGCTCAATATGGAGACACTACACGGGGCTCAATATGGAGAGACTACACGGGGCTCAATATGGAGAGACTACACGGGGGGAGGAATATGGAGAGAACACAGGGCTCAATATGGAGAGACTACACGGGGGAGGAATACGGAGAGACTACACGGGGCTCAATATGGAGAGACTACACGGGGCTCAATACGGAGAGACTACACGGGGCTCAATACGGAGAGACTACACGGGGCTCAATACGGAGAGACTACACGGGGCTCAATACGGAGAGACTACACGGGGCTCAATATGGAGAGACTACACAGGGCTCAGGGAGGAATATGGAGCATTGACGGTCCACAACTCCACCAAGAACTGATCTGTGAGCTCCACACACATGTGCTCACCATTAAAAATTAACCCTTCGAGGGCCCCACGCACTCAGCTGTATGAATGTATGCTCTGAATATGGTGCCAGAACTTGGGACAAAATAACTCTAATGTCTCTGTGCCAGGGTTCATATAGATGTCCGATGTTTCGGAATAGATAGGGCTCCAGTCTCGGAGGAGATAGAGATCCAGTCTCGGAGCAGATAGGGCTCCAGTCTCGGAGGAGATAGGGCTCCAGTCTCGGAGGAGATAGGGCTCCAGTCTCGGAGGAGATAGGGCTCCAGTCTCGGAGGAGATAGAGATCCAGTCTCGGAGGAGATAGGGCTCCAGTCTCGGAGGAGATAGGGCTCCAGTCTCGGAGGAGATAGGGCTCCAGTCTCTGAGGAGATAGAGATCCAGTCTCGGAGGAGATAGGGCTCAAGTCTCGGAGGAGATAGGGCTCCAGTCTCGGAGGAGATAGGGCTCCAGTCCCGGAGCAGATAGGCGTCCAATCTCCAGATAGGCGTCCAGTCTCGGAGGAGATAGGCGTCCAGTCTCGGAGGAGATAGGCGTCCAGTCTCGGAGGAGATAGGGCTCCAGTCCCGGAGCAGATAGGCGTCCAGTCTCCAGATAGGCATCCAGTCTCGGAGGAGATAGGCATCCAGTCTCGGAGGAGATAGGCATCCAGTCTCGGAGGAGATAGGCATCCAGTCTCGGAGGAGATAGGCATCCAGTCTCGGAGGAGATAGGGCTCCAGTCTCGGAGGAGATAGGGCTCCAGTCTCGGAGGAGATAGGGCTCAAGTCTCGGAGGAGATAGGGCTCCAGTCTCGGAGGAGATAGGGCTCCAGTCCCGGAGCAGATAGGCGTCCAATCTCCAGATAGGCGTCCAGTCTCGGAGGAGATAGGCGTCCAGTCTCGGAGGAGATAGGTGTCCAGTCTCGGAGGAGATAGGGCTCCAGTCCCGGAGCAGATAGGCGTCCAATCTCCAGATAGGCGTCCAGTCTCGGAGGAGATAGGCGTCCAGTCTCGGAGGAGATAGGGCTCCAGTCCCGGAGCAGATAGGCGTCCAGTCTCCAGATAGGCATCCAGTCTCGGAGGAGATAGGCATCCAGTCTCTGAGGAGATAGGCATCCAGTCTCGGAGGAGATAGGCATCCAGTCTCGGAGGAGATAGGCATCCAGTCTCGGAGGAGATAGGCATCCAGTCTCGGAGGAGATAGGCATCCAGTCTCGGAGGAGATAGGGCTCCAGTCTCGGAGGAGATAGGGCTCCAGTCTCGGAGGAGATAGGGCTCCAGTCTCGGAGGAGATAGGGCTCCAGTCTCGGAGGAGATAGGCGTCCAGTCTCGGATTAGATAGGCGTCCAGAACTATTTCAGTTCTTTAGAGGTCTGGAAGGTTTGATATCCTATAACTCCCTATTGTACACTGCACAGTTATATAACATTCTGCAAAAGCCTGGATGAGAGACAGAGAGTTCCTAATAAATTGGGTCTTTTTATGGTTGGACTGGTTCTGATAGACGTAAATCATCCATGTTTGGTCTCCACAAACAGCAGACCATTACTCTTACCTTTGAATTTATAATTCATCACCCAGCATGGCTATAAGTGTTGGAAGATTCTGATCACCAGATTTCTACCTGTGTATTGGGTAGGATCAGCAGCCATCCAATCACACCCAATCCCTCCCTTCCAATCACACCCAATCCCTTCCATCCAATCACACCCAATCCCTCTCTTCCAATCACACCCAATCCCTTCCATCCAATCACACCCAATCCCTTCCATCCAATCACACCCAATCCCTTCCATCCAATCACACCCAATTCCTTCCAGCCAATCACACCCAATCTCTTCCATCCAATCACACCCAATCCCTCCCTTCCAATCACACCCAATCCCTCCCATCCAATCACACCCAATCCCTCCCATCCGATCACACCCAATCCCTTCCATCCGATCACACCCAATCCCTCCCTTCCAGTCACACCCAATCCCTCCCATCTGATCACACCCAATCCCTCCCATCCAATCACACCCAATCCCTTCCATCCAATCACACCCATTCCCTCCCATCCAAATCACACCCAATCCCTTCCATCCAATCACACCCAGCCCCCTCCATCCAATCACACCCAGCCCTTTCCATCCAATCACACCTAATCCCTTCCATCCAATCACACCCAGCCCCCTCCATCCAATCACACCCAGCCCTTTCCATCCAATCAAACCCAATCCCTTCCATCCAATCACACCCAGCCCCTTCCATCCAATCACACCCAGCCCTTTCCATCCAATCAAACCCAATCCCTTCCATCCAATCACACACAGCCCCTTCCATCCAATCACACCCAGCCCTTTCCATCCAATCACACCCAGCCCTTTCCATCCAATCACACCCAATCCCTTCCATCCAATCACACCCAGCCCCTTCCATCCAATCACACCCAGCCCTTTCCATCCAATCAAACCCAATCCCTTCCATCCAATCACACACAGCCCCTTCCATCCAATCACACCCAGCCCCTTCCATCCAATCAGACCCAGCCCCCTCCATCCAATCAGACTCAGCCTCTTCCATCCAATCACACCCAGCCCCTTCTATCTAATTGCTCCGGCTGAGTTTTTGGATCTGGCCCTGCATTGACAGTTTTTTGCTTCTGTTGCTGGATTCTTATTGGCTTGGCTCAGTTCTTTAGTCTTCCGGCAGTGTAAACATAAACAAAGTCTTTTATTCAGAACAATTGTAGGTCAAGGTCATTCTGCCCCTAACCCCCAGCGGTGGTGCAAATGGCCACAGTGGTGGACACTGATCTCCCTCCTTCCATTCAGCAGGATTTTGGTAATACTTGTACATATAAAATCAAATAATAACATCAGCAGGTTGTGCACTTTTCATGTTGGACTTTCTGACCATTGGTGTGGTGCCCTCACTTCCCACAGGGTCCCCCATCCTCTTTTGGGGTGCTGTGGTACATGTAAGCAGCAGAAATGGTTCAGGTTAGTCAATGAGAAGATCGTTCACAATGCTGGATATGAATAATTGGCGGTGTTAAGCCTCTCATTAAGATGGGGGTGGGGGGTAGTTTGTCTTGTCATTGGGCTGAGTTGGGGTCCTCACCGGCACCCCTTGTTCAGCCTCCTTCCTATTCAGGTTACTTAGATGAAGGTCGTTGCCATGACTGTGCCACCATTTTCCTTCTCTCCTTCGCAGTGATCAGGCTAAACGCACTTCCTTTATAATTTGGAGTGTTTTATGACGAATGAGATTTAAGTCTGCAAATCCTCCACCGCCTCACAAACATAGAGCCGGATTTATGTCTTGAGCCATTAATGTTGTCGGTTTTATTACTGTCTTCACCGTTCTTACGTTGTTCTACTCACCACCGAACGTAACCTTTACTGTGCCGGAGACGGGTAGAGGGCGGAATGTGTTCATTTCCCAGCGAGGCTCGGTTCACACCGCTGGGCTTTGCTGCGTTAACACGGGTGCTGGGGGTGAGATGGGGAGCCAATCAGAATGAAGCCAAGAGACGCTGATGGAATAGTGTGATTGAGTCGATTGTTCTTCAATCTGACATCAGACGCCGTAATATCACAAACAATGGAGTCCATCTCTGAGCTCCGGGGAGCATATGGTGCCGGTCACATGACTAAACGCCAGAAAAATGGTCACATGGTCTCAGTAGGGAGTGTCATTCAATGCCTGAATGCTGATCTTCCCACTGAGATCGATGTCTGGCCATGTGACCGGCCCCAGGAGAGCCAATCACACAGCTTCTTACAACATTTGTTACTGTGTACCGGGATATCAAGAATGGATGAAGGTTCATTGTAAACCATCGGTGAGAATTATAGAAAAACACAAGGATTGTCCTGGCTGATCGACCTCTGAAAATGCTAAATTGCCTGGCTGTCCTTGTCTCCGGTGACCCAGAGTAGGCATGTATCTAGTGAAGTCAAAGCTCCATATCCACATCTATTCCGGTTCCGGGACTCAGAAGGTTTGAAAGCCGTTGGCTGCCAGGCCACAAGTATTTTCAGAGCAAGCGTGGCAGCCTCCAAATTCTCTCAGTACAAGTTTCCGTTATGTAGGGAGGCTGATTACCTTCTCTAATATATACAGATGACCACAAGAGGGAGTATTTATAAAACTGTATAGGACATGCAAGAATGAAAATATGGAACAGCAAACAAGTAAAAAAAATATATACCGTATATAAATGAATCCGAATATTATTTTTCTGAAAATACAGAGCCGAGCTGATGACTGTCTGTGGTTTCAGCTGGAAGGTCTTGTCGTCCAATCACATTTATGAAAACCAATCACGTGACCCTGGCTGTCATCCAAGGCTTCCTTAATCCAGGAATTTATGTACAATGTTTCAATGTACAGTCTGATCACTGGGGGAGGGGAGACTGAGGAAATGTCTCCTCCTGCCTGCGGCAGACTGATGACATCATCTCAGCCTAGGCACAGCTAATGACTAGAGCTCCAGGGCGGGTTTCTAATAATAAAAGGCGGAGCTTCTCTGATCAATGATCCCGCTGCTGTATATTGGGACTTGTCCCTGATTTATTCATTCAGATTTGTAAAGTTATTGATAAGTTCCCTGTAACTATCTTGAAGGGATAAATCATTAAGCAGTAAATGCTGACCACTCCTGGATACAATCATGTTCTGGACTCCCCCCTCCCCCGATGTAGATCACATGACCAGAAGCCTAGGCACATCACCATGTAAACTGTGCTGGCTGTGGGGGGAGGGGTCATAGTGATGGAAGCCATCGGACAATGCTCTCCATCTATATCAGAGTTCAGGGGTCAGGAGTAAGGGGCACAGAGGTCAGTAATAGATGGGGCAGAGTTCAGGGGTCAGGAGTAATGGGGTGCAGAGGTCAGTAATAGATGAGGCAGAGTTCAGGGGTCAGTAATAAGGGGTGCAGAGGTCAGTAATAAATGGGGCAAAGTTCAGGGGTCAGGAGTAAGGGGTGCAGAGGTCAGTAATAGATGAGGCAGAGTTCAGGGGTCAGTAATAAGGGGTGCAGAAGTCAGTAATAGATGAGGCAGAGTTCAGGGGTCAGGAGTAAGGGGTGCAGAGGTCAGTAATAGATGGGGCAGAGTTCAGGGGTCAGGAGTAAGGGGCGCAGAGGTCAGTAATAGATGGGGCAGAGTTCATTGGTCAGGAGTAAGGGGCGCAGAGGTCAGTAATAGATGGTGCAGAGTTCAGGGGTCAGGAGTAAGTCAGGCAGAGGTCAGGGGTTAGGAGTAAGTGATGCAGAGGTCAGGGGTCAGGAGTAAGGGACGCAGGGGTTAGTGGTATGTGAGGCAGAGTTCATTGGTCAGCAGTAAGGGGCGCAGAGGTCAGTAATAGATGGTTCAGGGGTCAGGAGTAAGTCAGGCAGAGGTCAGGGGTCAGGAGTAAGTGATGCAGAGGTCAGGGGTCAGGAGTAAGGAACGCAGGGGTTAGTGGTATGTGAGGCAGAGTTCAGGGGTCAGAATTAAGAGACACAGGGGTTAGCAGTAGATGAGGCAGAGTTCAGGGATCAGGAGTAAGTGACGCAGAGGTTAGTAGTAGATGAGGCAAAGTTCAGGGGTCAGGAGTAGGTCAAGCAGAGGTTAGGGGTCAGAAGTAAGTGACTCGGAGTGCAGCAGACCAATACCCGTTCTCCTCCATATCACCAGAGCTGGATGGTTCATTGCTGTGTCTGCGAGTCACAATCACAACTGCAGCAAAGTCAGAGAACGGAAGAATGTTCTCCCGTGTTGTATGATGTGTAATTTCATATGATGAGAACTTTTTGTAACTATTTGTAATAATTGTCATTGCTGTGAGTAGAGAGGAGAAGTCCTGGACATTGTAAAGTAAAAGATGTAAAATTCCCGGGTGGAGGGCCATCAGGTCTGGTCAGAACACTCACCTGGGACCCCACTCTGGGCTCAGAACTTTTTGAACTTTTTATACTTTGTTCTGATTCTCCCTCTAAATTCTGGATTCTTCTCCCCTCCAGGTCCCGCAACGAAGAAGAAATACGTCAGCTACAACAACTTGGTGATCTAGACGGCCTGCTCATGAACGTCAGTAGGAGCAGCTCCATTTTCACTCTTGCGTTGTGTGGTGCGGCTTGCTCCCCCTCCACCCCGTGCCCCTCCTACAGCGGCCAATCATGAGAGGAGAGGGGCTTACTGGGACATGAAGGTGCACGGCCCTTGAGGATTGGGGGATAGCTGCTTCATCCAAGCCATCTGAACTGTTCTCGGCTCAGCCAGGACCAAAGGATGAGCGCCCAGCCCCGCGTCAAGCGAGTTTGTGAGCGGGAGTTTACCAGGGCTCTCCCGTCATCTTTTGTTTGGGGACCATCAGACTCAAATCTTTCTGTACAGTTTCTGAGAACTTTTTGCATACGAAATCCTCCCCTCCCCCACCTCTTCCTTTCATGTCCCGCTTTTCTTTCACCGCCTGGGGAGTCCATTTCCATTGGATGCCTCCTCTCCCCATCAACGAGCACTTGGCTTCCATGTGACACGCATCTCCTGTACGGCTCACCGATCAGATCGCTCGACCTTGTCTGTTTACGGTTTTTTTTTTTTTTGCTTGGTCATTATTTTTTAATTTCATCCCGTGTTTTCCTTGTTCCCTTTGTTGCTTTTACTTCCTTTATTCATTATTGAACAACAAGGTTTTTTTTATCAAGAAAAAAAGACCAAAAACTGTGTGTTAAATGCCGGCTGTTCCTGAGCGCCATTGGCTGGCAGGATCTGGTACGTGATTGGCTGGCGTCAGGCGGTCTTCTGTTTCCAAATGCATGTTCTCTTTCTCTGCATTATTTCTTTTTTTCTGTCGGAGGACTCTGCTGTTTGTGTTTGATTTCTCTTCATTTGCCCGTGGCTGTTGGGGTTCCGTGGACAGGAAGTGGGTTGAGGCAACCACGGTTTAAGCCCGCCCCTGAGGGATCTCATCTGAGCTGGGTCAGTGAAGGTCACGACGTGGACTCAGATGTGACAAAAAAAAAGCATGTATGTTTTCTACTGTTTGTAATGAGTATTTTCTGCTTACGTGCCAACCTCGTGAGACACCCCTCCCCCAGACTGCCCTGTGATTTTGTCAGAGAATGTATTAATTAAAGATTTTGATTATCTTTTCTAATCATCGTTGTCATCCAAGTTTCTTGGGGGGCAGATTTCAGGTCTGTGTATGGAATCAGCTGCAGGTCTCATGGATCCGGGTAATGGTGTATCTAGTAGCTCCAAAATGTTGGGAGGTATGTTATCACTGGTCACTGTATTAAGTTGGCCATACACCATACAATTTTCTCATTCAATTTTCTTTAGATTTACCTTCAACTATGTAGTGCAAGGGCCTGCCTGATTGCATACACATTGAAAAGGTTTCACCTCATATTATATGGTTTTGGTAAATCTAAATGAAAGTTGAACAGGAAAATTGAATAGTGTATGGCCAGCCTTAGTGTCAATGTGAGTTCCCCCCAGTATCAGTTAGTGTCAGAATGTCCACCACACTATCACAGTCCCATTATAAGTCGTTCATCACCGCCATTACTAGTACAAAAAAAATGCCAGTATATATCACACAAATCAATCAATATACACTTTTTGTGATTTCTTTTACCAAAGACCATAGGATGGACAATGTTGTCATATTTTAATTGCCTAGGTGGAGGGATCTGGTGTTTTTTGTAATAAACATTTTTTCATATTAATAACGTTATATACAATTTTCTAATCTTAAGCCACTTGTGTCCCATCGGTGAGCTACTGTATGTTTGGGTCCATACCTCTTTTCTAATTGGTTTCCCCGATTGCTTTAGGTTAAGGTTTGGCTGCTGAGACCAAACCTATACGGTGAGTTGGCATATAATCCTTTACTAGCCTAATATCAGCCTTCTTTTGTTTTTATATCTAGTAGTAGTTGGTCCCATGGATCCAGGTCATGGTGGATCTAGTAGTAGTTGGTCTCATGGATTCAGGTCATAGTAGATCTAGTAGTAGTTGGTCTCATGGATCCAGGTCATGGTAGATCTAGTAGTAGTTGGTCTCATGGATCTAGGCCATGGTGGATCTAGTAGTAGTTGGTCTCATGGATCCAGGTCATGGTGGATCTAGTAGTAGTTGGTCTCATGGATCTAGGTCATGGTGGATCTAGTAGTAGTTGGTCTCATGGATTCAGGTCATGGTAGATCTAGTAGTAGTTGGTCTCATGGATCTAGGTCATGGTGGATCTAGTAGTAGTTGGTCTCATGGATTCAGGTCATGGTAGATCTAGTAGTAGTTGGTCTCATGGATTCAGGTCATGGTAGATCTAGTAGTAGTTGGTCTCATGGATCCAGGTCATGGTGGATCTAGTAGTAGTTGGTCTCATGGATTCAGGTCATGGTAGATCTAGTAGTAGTTGGTCTCATGGATCCAGGTTATGGTGGATCTAGTAGTAGTTGGTCTCATGGATTCAGGTCATGGTAGATCTAGTAGTAGTTGGTCTCATGGATTCAGGTCATGGTGGATCTAGTAGTAGTTGGTCTCATGGATTCAGGTCATGGTAGATCTAGTAGTAGTTGGTCTCATGGATTCAGGTCATGGTAGATCTAGTAGTAGTTGGTCTCATGGATTCAGGTCATGGTATATCTAGTAGTAGTTTGTCTCATGGATTCAGGTCATGGTGGATCTAGTAGTAGTTGGTCTCATGGATTCAGGTCATGGTAGATCTAGTAGTAGTTGGTCTCATGGATTCAGGTCATGGTAGATCTAGTAGTAGTTGGTCTCATGGATCTAGGTCATGGTGGATCTAGTAGTAGTTGGTCTCATGGATCCAGGTCATGGTGGATCTAGTAGTAGTTGGTCTCATGGATTCAGGTTATGGTAGATCTAGTAGTAGTTGGTCTCATGGATCCAGGTCATGGTGGATCTAGTAGTAGTTGGTCTCATGGATTCAGGTCATGGTAGATCTAGTAGTAGTTGGTCTCATGGATTCAGGTCATGGTAGATCTAGTAGTAGTTGGTCTCATAGATCTAGGTCATGGTGGATCTAGTAGTAGTTGGTCTCATGGATTCAGGTCATAGTAGATCTAGTAGTAGTTGGTCTCATGGATCCAGGTCATGGTGGATCTAGTAGTAGTTGGTCTCATGGATTCAGGTCATGGTAGATCTAGTAGTAGTTGGTCTCATGGATCCAGGTTATAGTGGATCTAGTAGTAGTTGGTCCCATGGATCCAGGTCATGGTAGATCTAGTAGTAGTTGGTCTCATGGATTCAGGTCATGGTATATCTAGTAGTAGATGGTCTCATGGATTCAGGTCATGATAGATTTAGTAGTGGTTGGTCTCATGGATCCAGGTCATAGTGGATCTAGTAGTAGTTGGTCTCATGGATTCAGGTCATGGTGGATCTAGTAGTAGTTGGTCTCATGGATTCAGGTCATGGTAGATCTAGTAGTAGTTGGTCTCATGGATCTAGGTCATGGTGGATCTAGTAGTAGTTGGTCTCATGGAGGTCATGGTGGATCTAGTAGTAGTTGGTCTCATGGATTCAGGTCATTGTAGATCTAGTAGTAGTTGGTCTCGTGGATCCAGGTCATGCTATATCTAGTAGTAGGTGGTCTCATGGATCCAGGTCATGGTGTAGCTAGTGATAGTAAGTCAAATTTGCCTGGACTTGTTCTATAATGTTGAAGAAACTCATCTAAGTAGATCCCTCCTTTCTAATGAGTGCTGGGAACACACTGTAGTATTTATACCCAACATGGACAATCTGGTCACCTTAATCACCCCATCTAGATCAACCAATAAAAAGAAGAAAAAAAATTGCAATACTATATACATACCTAAACCCACAGTTGATCCAGAGGAAGGGAAAACCCCCAACAAAGCATGATCCAATTTTCTCTAGTAGGGGGAAAAAATTCCTTTCTGATCCCCCGAATTGCAATCAGATATTCCCTGGATCACCTTTACCTATAAATGTCAGTACCCAGTTATATTCTGTACATTTAGGGAAGAATCCAGGCCTGTCTTATGGAAATCTACTGAGCTGACCAGAACCACCTCTGGAGGGAGTCTATTCCACATTTTCACACCTCTTACTGTGAAATGGCAAATGTCATTATTTGGGGCAAAGGAAGAAGAAGGATCGGACACAGAATAACCGATAGCCGTGGTTCCTGTCTGCATAGACACAGCATTCTGTTTATCTGGTACCCGGACTCTCTGAACTGTATCATGTGGGTGGTCCACGCTCCACGCCAGGGCCATGGGTTACCTTCCAAGCTTTGTGTGCCCCGTGCAGATCAATAAAAAGTATAAGAATCGTGGAAGGAGGGGGGGGGGGGGGGGCCAAGGCCTATAACTTGGACACTAATTCCAGGAGGGGGAGGGGAAGACAGCAGCACCTGGAGGAGCTGGCTATGTAATCTAAGTGGCACTTTACTAACTATTCTGCTCTCACGGGTCTGACAGTAAATTGAAATGTTCTGCTTCCCAGACACAAATCTAAGCTAACCTAATGGAAATGCATTTGTGAAGGGTAGACAAGGCCAAACCTATTAGCACATCTCCATCTACTCGAAGAGCTCACAGCTCACTTTATCTAATTTCTCCAAAGGTTTCAAGCATCTCCTGTTATCAGTCCTCATCCTCAGATACAGATAGTTCTCAGTGTACAGTCCCACAAACTGACCATCTGCAACAGTTCAATGGGGGTCATCGGAGGAGCTCAGATTCTGCATAATGTTAGAGAAAATGGGTGATATGCAATGAGGAGCCTTAGGTGTGGCCCCCAAAAATGTTTTTTTTGTTGGCCCTACCATCTGTAAAGGGCTATCTATAGTACTTATTCGCTTGTCAGCTAAGGAAGGAGGAATTTACATTTTTCCAATGTTGTCACCAATAAACTTGCAATTACCTGTTATACCATGGCAATTACCTGATTACCAAGGGTGCAACTACAGTCTATGGGGCCCAGGAGTCCTGGGATCTCAGGGGTACAGGGATTCCAGGAGTGCAGACGTTCCAGGAGTACAGGGGGCCCAGGAGTGCAGCAGGCTTAGGAGTGCAAGAGGTCTAGGAGAGCAGAGGGCTCAAGAGTGCAAAAGCCTCAGGGATGCAGGGGGCCCAGTGGTGCAGGGGTCCAGGGGTGCAGAGGGCCCAGGGGTGCAGGGGGCCCAGGAGTGCAGGGGGCTCAGGAGTGCAAAGGGTCCAGGAGTGCAGGGGGCTCAGGAGTGCAGGGGCTCCAGGAGTGCAAAGGGTCCAGGAGTGCAGGGGGCTCAGGAGTGCAGGGGCTCCAGGAGTGCAAAGGGTCCAGGAGTGCAGGGGGCTCAGGAGTGCAGGGAGTCCAGGGGGTGTAGGAGTACAGGGAGCTTATGAATGCAGGGAGCTTAGGATTGAAAGGGGTCCAGGAGTGCAGGGGGCCCAAGAGTGCAGGGGGACCAAGAGTGCAGGGGGCTCAGGAGTGCCGGGGACTCAGAAGTGCAAGGGGTCCAGGCAGGGCCGCCTTTAATATTGAATGGACCCTGGGCAAACATTTTCTTTGGGCCCCCCAATGCAATTGCAATTGCTCTCCACCTGCTTTGAAACATACAGTAAATAGCAGCTAAACTCCAAATCAGTTTAGTGCAGCAGATCAGGCAGCAATTGTGATTGGTTGCCAGAGATTAAAGCATAACATTACTGCTCACTGATTAGTTGCTAGAGGATACAGCACATAATTTCTGCTTGCTGATTGGTTTTGGTTGCTAGAGGTTACTGCACATCATTACCACTCACCCATTGGTTGCTGGGGCTGGGGGGGTGGGCAGTGGTGGTGGTGAGGGGTGGATTGGTATCAGTGGCATTGGGGGGAGATTGAAGGGTGTGATCAGTGTAAGTGGGGCGTTAGAGAGAGAAAGAGAGGGTGAGCTAGGTGGTAAGAGAGAAGTGGGTGAAAGACGGAGGAGGGGGAGAGAGGGGGGCGAAAGAGAGGGGGTGAGAGAGATAGAGAGGGGTGGGGGTGAGAGAGATAGAGAGGGGTGTGGGTGAGAGAGATGGAAGAGATAGGGTTGCTGAGTTGAGCTGGGGGTTTTCTCTGGTTTTGTCTTTCAGAGAAATGGGGTGAAGGGGGGGGATTGGGGATTAGAGAGGGGATTGGGGATTAGAGAGGGGATTGGGGATGGGTGAGAGAGAGGGGGTGAAGGGGGGAGGATTAGAGAGAGGGGGTGGTTGTAGGTGAGAGAGGGGTGAGAGAGGGGGAAGGATTAGAGAGGGGGTCTTAGCCCTGGCTGCAGTCTCTTCTGTGCACCCCCTGTCACAGTCTGTATATTGGTGTGTATGATGCCTGGTACCTCCTTCCATAGGACGTTCACGCTGGCCCTTCTCCTTCTGGGTGGTGAGGATGGGGGTGCTCTGCTCCTTCCAGCAGATACTTCCTAGACTGCAGACTCTCCCGGGTAGCACTAGCAGTCCCTGGCTGCATGCACCACCCGCCGGTCCTTGGAGGGGGGGAGGGGGGCGATCCGCCTGTCCTCCAGGCCGCTGTCAGAGCTTGGAGAGCAGGGTAGCAGTCTCTCTGTCTGAATGCCCCATCCCGCCGGTCCCCTCGTGGGGGGGGGGCAATCCACCTGCCTCTGGGTGGCCCCGCCACATCGGGGTTATGCCTGCTGCTCCTCACCTTCTGGTGGTCAGGGAGCTCTTTTCCCTCCCGGGCTCTCACTTCTCCTTGCTCCTGGTCCAGGACTACCTATGCCAAGGGGCTCAAGGGGCAGCTTCTTTGGGCCCCTCAACAATGACAGGGCCTTGGGCAGCTGCCCCTTTTGCCCCGCGTTAAAGATGGTCCTGGGTCCAGGAGTGCAGGGGACTCGGAGCTGTCTGACTGCACAGTGATTAAACAGGCTACATTACCATTGGAATAATATGAAAGTATATACAGCTTGGATTATATATATATAGTATGCAGTTTCACTAAAGAAATGGCCTTTAATTTGGAGATGGAAGAGACCGGGAGCCTTGGAGTGTATATAAACCTTAACGGTGAACGTATCTCATGTGGTTTGGTAATTATACTATTGGAAGTGTTATAATTGTTTGATAAAGGCAAACAGTTCATGAATTGAAATCCCAAGCAGTGGTATCAGCCCTGCCTGGTTCTCTCTGTTGACTACAGAACACCTCCCCTTTTGCTATGGAAATGGAGAAAGGGGGTGTTCTGTAGTCATGTCCTAGTGTGACAACACTGCCCCTCCATATACACCCCACAAAGAGTGTTGTCACCTTAGGACAGGAAGAGGCGAATAAAAGGAAATAAATCCTGAAAAGGAAGAGAACGCGGCCGCCACGCGTGGTAATTTGTGACATTTCTGTTCTTGGTTCAGATAAACCTCAAACACCAGAAATGATTCGGCATTCAGATTTGTTTATTATAAAACACGGCCAATATAACGAGTCAACATGCTATAAATATGAGGAAGCGTGCCGGCGCCGAAGGTGCAGCGAATGTTTCATGATAAATACGCCCCTCAGGTACTTCTAATTACTGTTTTTATTCCGTCCCTCCGAGACGCACAATCTGTTCCCTCCACACCTGTCTATAGAAAGGTCCCTGAATATTTCCTCAATTTATGAAGAATAAATGTAACAAATGGCACAAACGTCAATTTACTTTTTTTATTTCATACTTTTTTTTGGATAAGTGACGTGTTTCAGTAGAAAGAACGCTTTGTTCTCCGTCCTTCACCGGATTCCATCAATGGATTGCGTCACTTCAGATCAGCGTCCTCGCAGTCAGATCCCGGCTGAAAAGAATGAATTTCACAGTTGAAGTGTTTGTCATATTTTGTTACAATTTATCGGAAATAATTTAAAAAGAAAAACATGAATGTAAAAAAAGAGGAAGGTGGAGAAAGCGGAATGCTGATAGTAGAAGCTATAAACAGTGCGGGGGATGGGGGGGGTGATAATCTGCCCCCTTTATCTACACTATATAGATAAAGGTTTGTGAATCTGTATGAGCTTGATGGACATCCCATTCCAGAACCATGGCCATTAATATGGAGTTGCCCCCCCCCAATGGCCATTAATATGGAGTTGCCCCCCCCCAATGGCCATTAATATGGAGTTGCCCCCCCCCCAATGGCCATTAATATGGAGTTGCCCCCCTCTACTTTTGGTCATTAATATGGAGTTGCCCCCCTCTACTTTTGGTCATTAATATGGAGTTGCCCCCTCCGTTCATGGCCATTATTATGGAGTTGCCCCTCCCCTAATGGCCATTAATATGAAGTTGCCCCCTCCCTCCATGACTATTAATATGGAGTTGCCCCCTCCCTCCATGACTATTAATATGGAGTTGCCCCCTCCCTCCACGGTCATAATATGGAGTTGCCCCTTCCCTACATGGCTATAATTATGGAGTTGCCCCCTCCCTCCAAGGCCATTAATATGGAGTTGCCCCCCCCCCAATGGCCATTAATATGGAGTTGCCCCCCTCTACTTTTGGTCATTAATATGGAGTTGCCCCCCTCTACTTTTGGTCATTAATATGGAGTTGCCCCCTCCGTTCATGGCCATTATTATGGAGTTGCCCCTCCCCTAATGGCCATTAATATGAAGTTGCCCCCTCCCTCCATGACTATTAATATGGAGTTGCCCCCTCCCTCCATGACTATTAATATGGAGTTGCCCCCTCCCTCCACGGTCATAATATGGAGTTGCCCCTTCCCTACATGGCTATAATTATGGAGTTGCCCCCTCCCTCCAAGGCCATTAATATGGAGTTGCCCCATCTCCTTATGGCCATTAATATGGAGTTGCCCCCTCTACTTTTGGCCATCAATATGGAGTTAAAAAACAAGTAAAAATTTGCGCTGAACTGAAAAAAGCAAGCGGCCAGCAAAGTTCGTAGATAACAAACAAAAAGTCACATGCATATAAATTATTGCGGCGCTGAAAAGTTCAAAAAATGAAATTGAAGTGTGGGAGGAATCCAATCACCAAATATATTGTGCAGATGTAGAAAGAGTCACTCGTCACCACGTGGTAATGTAGTCTGCTTACCAGAAGGTGTTAAGGATTAGGCATAGATGATAAATACTCAAAAGCATCCAGCAAATCCAGCCCACTGGAACCCCTCATCAGACCACAACATCCGTGGGATTTCCTTCACATATAAACATCTCCCAATGGTCACTTCAGAATTAGGGATTCAGGCATGTAGTCATCATATATCCGAGAAAAGAAAATGAAGGACCCATAGTGAAGCCCGTAATGATAGATAAAAAACTTTTATTGGAGTAACTTACAGTTGAAGCTTAAAACAGCATGCATCAATGATAGGAACAAACGGCTGCAGCAATCAGCGTACGGATGTCAGCCTGCCTGACATGTTTCATCATAACAGATGTCTTCATGCCTCTGAAGACACAATATATTTGGTGATTGGATTCCTCACACTCTTCAATTTCCTTTTTTGAACTTTTCAGCGCCGCAATAATTTATATGCATGTATCAATATGGAGTTGCCCCTCTCCCTTCATAGCCATTAATATGGAGTTGCCCCTCCCCTAATGGCCATTAATATGGAGTTGGACTCCCTTTGGGGCATCACATTTCCGGGTCAATGCTCATTTTTGTATTTTATTCTCCAGTTTTCTATGTTTGTATTTGTCTTGTAGCCCTGATGAAGAGAGGAGAAGGTTTTTGCCGTGAAGAACATTGGAATCATTATTCTGAATCATTGTGTTGGTTTGGTTTAAGCTCTGAATGAGGTTCCTGGGGGCCTCCTGGGGGGTATTTCTGTGATCCACCAAACCAGAGTGAACTCTTCGAATGACAAATATCTTCTTCCCTTTACTATTCGGGACTCATAAGCATCAAAGTCCCAGGAGCCCCTCTATGTATCCCGATTTCTCTTTGTAGCTGTACCATCCTCCACTCCTCTGGGAGGACTTTCCACACGTTTTTGGAGGGTGTCTGTGGGAATTTGTGCCCATTTGTGAGGTCAGATACTGATGTTGGATGTAAAGACTACATCACACTTCCAGCATAACATTGGGCACCAAAAAAAAAAAAAGACGTTCCAATCTATCCCAAAAGTGATCAGTAGGGATGAGGTCAGGTAATCAGTAGGGATGAGGTCAGGTGATCAGTAAGGATGAGGTCAGGTGATCAGTAGGGATGAGGTCAGGTGATCAGTAGGGATGAGGTCAGGTGATCAGTAGGGATGAGGTCAGGTGATCAGTAGGGATAAGGTCAGGTGATCAGTGGGGATGAGGTCAGGTGATCAGTAGGGATGAGGTCAGGTGATCAGTAGGGATGAGGTCAGGTGATCAGTAGGGATGAGGTCAGGTGATCAGTAGAGATGAGGTCAGGTGATCAGTAGGGATTAGATTAGGTGATCAGTAGGGATGAGGTCAGGTGATCAGTAGGGATGAGGTCAGGTGATCAGTGGGGATGAGGTCAGGTGATCAGTAGGGATGAGGTCAGGTGATCAGTAGGGATGAGGTCAGGTGATCAGTAGGGAGGAGGTCAGGTGATCAGTAGGGAGGAGGTCAGGTGATCAGTGGGGATGAGGTCAGGTGATCAGTAGAGATGAGGTCAGGTGATCAGTAGGGATTAGATTAGGTGATCAGTAGGGATGAGGTCAGGTGATCAGTGGGGATGAGGTCAGGTGATCAGTAGGGATGAGGTCAGGTGATCAGTAGGGATGAGGTCAGGTGATCAGTAGGGATGAGGTCAGGTAATCAGTAGGGATGAGGTCAGGTGATCAGTAGGGATGAGGTCAGGTGATCAGTAGGGATGAGGTCAGGTGATCAGTGGGGATGAGGTCAGGTGATCAGTAGGGATGAGGTCAGGTGATCAGTAGGGATGAGGTCAGGTGATCAGTAGGGAGGAGGTCAGGTGATCAGTAGGGATGAGGTCAGGTGATCAGTAGAGATGAGGTCAGGTGATCAGTAGGGATTAGATTAGGTGATCAGTAGGGATGAGGTCAGGTGATCAGTAGGGATAAGGTCAGGTGATCAGTGGGGATGAGGTCAGGTGATCAGTAAGGATGAGGTCAGGAGATCAGAAGGGATGAGGTCAGGTGATCAGTAGGGATGAGGTCAGGTGATCAGTAGGGATGAGGCCAGGTGATCAGTAGGGATGAGGTCAGGTGATCAGTAGGGATGAGGTCAGGTGATCAGTAGGGATGAGGTCAGGTGATCAGTAGGGATAAGGTCAGGTGATCAGTGGGGATGAGGTCAGGTGATCAGTAGGGATGAGGTCAGGTGATCAGTAGGGATGAGGTCAGGTGATCAGTAGGGAGGAGGTCAGGTGATCAGTAGGGATGAGGTCAGGTGATCAGTAGAGATGAGGTCAGGTGATCAGTAGGGATGAGGTCAGGTGATCAGTAGGGAGGAGGTCAGGTGATCAGTAGGGATGAGGTCAGGTGATCAGTAGAGATGAGGTCAGGTGATCAGTAGGGATTAGATTAGGTGATCAGTAGGGATGAGGTCAGGTGATCAGTAGGGATAAGGTCAGGTGATCAGTAGGGATGAGGTCAGGTGATCAGTAGGGATGAGGTCAGGTGATCAGTAGGGAGGAGGTCAGGTGATCAGTAGGGAGGAGGTCAGGTGATCAGTGGGGATGAGGTCAGGTGATCAGTAGAGATGAGGTCAGGTGATCAGTAGGGATTAGATTAGGTGATCAGTAGGGATGAGGTCAGGTGATCAGTAGGGATAAGGTCAGGTGATCAGTGGGGATGAGGTCAGGTGATCAGTAGGGATGAGGTCAGGTGATCAGTAGGGATGAGGTCAGGTAATCAGTAGGGATGAGGTCAGGTGATCAGTAGGGATGAGGTCAGGTGATCAGTAGGGATGAGGTCAGGTGATCAGTGGGGATGAGGTCAGGTGATCAGTAGGGATGAGGTCAGGTGATCAGTGGGGATGAGGTCAGGTGATCAGTAGGGATGAGGTCAGGTGATCAGTAGGGATAAGGTCAGGTGATCAGTAGGGATGAGGTCAGGTGATCAGTAGGGATGAGGTCTGGTGATCAGTAGGGATGAGGTCAGGTGATCAGTAGGGATAAGGTCAGGTGATCAGTGGGGATGAGGTCAGGTGATCAGTAGGGATGAGGTCAGCTGATCAGTAGGGATGAGGTCAGGTGATCAGTAGGGATGAGGTCAGGTGATCAGTAGGAATGAGGTCAGGGGATCAGTAGGGATAAGGTCAGGTGATCAGTAGGGATGAGGTCAGGTGATCAGTAGGAATGAGGTCAGGAGATCAGTAGGGATGAGGTCAGGTGATCAGTAGGGATAAGGTCAGGTGATCAGTAGGGATGAGGTCAGGTGATCAGTGGGAATGAGGTCAGGTGATCAGTAGGGATGAGGTCAGGTGATCAGTGGGAATGAGGTCAGGGCTCTGTACAGGACACCGGAGGTCTTCCACACCAAACTAGTCACCCCATGTCTTTATGGATCTGGCTTTGTGGGGGGGGGGGCACAGTCATGGGGGAACAGGAAAGGGTCTTCACCAAACTGTTGCCACAATTGTCTCCAATGTCTTTGTATGGTGGGGTAATAATAGGGATAAGCTGTATTACTGACCCCGTCCCTCAGTTTGGCAGGCTCCATCGCTTTTCTCTTCTGACCAGAGGCTGTAAATTCAGGAAGCCAGCAATCAGGTTTTCCTCCTTATCCTGAACATCTAGGGGTCTACCAAACATTCTAAACAAAGAGCCTGTTTACTGTCCTTCATACTTTGGGGGGGGGGGGGGTCTACACTGTGGCCAGTGGGAGTACAAAATGCTCCATGATTGGTATTAGTGGGAGGAATAGTGTCCCATCATTGGTATCAGTGGGAGGAATAGTGTCCCATCATTGGTGTCAGTGGGAGGAATAGTGTCCCATCATTGGTGTCAGTGGGAGGAATAGTGCCCCAACATTGGTGTCAGTGGGAGGAATAGTGCCCCATCATTGGTGTCAGTGGGAGGAATAGTGCCCCATCATTGGTGTCAGTGGGAGGAATAGTGTCCCATCATTGGTGTCAGTGGGAGGAATAGTGCCCCATCATTGGTATCAGTGGGAGGAATAGTGTCCCATCATTGGTATCAGTGGGAGGAATAGTGTCCCATCATTGGTGTCAGTGGGAGGAATAGTGTCCCATCATTGGTGTCAGTGGGAGGAATAGTGCCCCAACATTGGTGTCAGTGGGAGGAATAGTGCCCCATCATTGGTGTCAGTGGGAGGAATAGTGCCCCATCATTGGTGTCAGTGGGAGGAATAGTGTCCCATCATTGGTGTCAGTGGGAGGAATAGTGCCCCATCATTGGTATCAGTGGGAGGAATAGTGTCCCATCATTGGTATCAGTGGGAGGAATACTGCCCCATCATTGGTATCAGTGGGAGGAATAGTGTCCCATCATTGGTATCAGTGGGAGGAATAGTGTCCCATCATTGGTATCAGTGGGAGGAATAGTGTCCCATCATTGGTATCTTTGGGAAGAATAGTGCCCCATCATTGGTATCAGTGGGAGGAATAGTGCCCCATCATTGGTATCAGTGGGAGGAATAGTGTCCCATCATTGGTGTCAGTGGGAGGAATAGTGTCCCATCATTGGTATCAGTGGGAGGAATAGTGTCCCATCATTGGTGTCAGTGGGAGGAATAGTGTCCCATCATTGGTGTCAGTGGGAGGAATAGTGTCCCATCATTGATGTCAGTGGGAGGAATAGTGTCCCATCATTGGTGTCAGTGGGAGGAATAGTGTCCCATCATTGGTGTCAGTGGGAGGAATAGTGCCCCATCATTGGTATCAGTGGGAGGAATAGTGTCCCATCATTGGTATCTTTGGGAAGAATAGTGCCCCATCATTGGTATCAGTGGGAGGAATAGTGCCCCATCATTGGTATCAGTGGGAGGAATAGTGTCCCATCATTGGTGTCAGTGGGAGGAATAGTGTCCCATCATTGGTATCAGTGGGAGGAATAGTGTCCCATCATTGGTGTCAGTGGGAGGAATAGTGTCCCATCATTGGTGTCAGTGGGAGGAATAGTGTCCCATCATTGATGTCAGTGGGAGGAATAGTGTCCCATCATTGGTGTCAGTGGGAGGAATAGTGTCCCATCATTGGTGTCAGTGGGAGGAATAGTGCCCCATCATTGGTATCAGTGGGAGGAATAGTGTCCCATCATTGGTATCAGTGGGAGGAATAGTGCCCCATCATTGGTGTCAGTGGGAGGAATAGTGCCCCATCATTGGTGTCAGTGGGAGGAATAGTGTCCCATCATTGGTGTCAGTGGGTGGAATAGTGTCCCATCATTGGTGTCAGTGGGAGGAATAGTGTCCCATCATTGGTGTCAGTGGGAGGAATAGTGCCCCACCCATCATTGGAGCACAGGTGTGTCAGGAGGAGGCTGTCTGTCTGGAGCTGCTGCAGATCCGTGTGAGAGGGGACTGGTGAGGAAATCTATCCCAGCTCTCCTGGCCCCTTTCTGGGGAAGCCATGGAGGCCAGCAGGGCCTCTCCTGCTGGAAGCTCCCAGCCATCTCCTGGGCCATCAGGTGACATGCCTTCCTCTGTACAAACCATGGCTTGTGATCTTTCTGCCCCTGGTAAGGATGAAGGCTCAGAGGCAATTCAGGAGCGAGTGGTGGCCGGGATTAAAGCCCTGAATAGAGAAAGAGACAAGCTCTATAAACTGAGAGCGGAGCTGAAGCGCCTGAGAAGGCAGCGTGAGGGCTTGCACAGCCAGAAACGAGGGTCCATGGATCCGGAGATCCAACTGGCCAAGGTCCGGGTGGAACATCAGGAGACCATTGTGTCCATCATGGAAGGAAGAGATGGGCCATTTAAGGAAAAGTTTTACAATGATAAAAGGTTTGCGAGGATGACAAAGATGGAGGTGGAGGAGGAGACCCCCAGTTCTGACCCCCTGCCCCCTCAGGTAGAGGTAAGCAGCCCCATGCCTTCCCAGGACTCAGGAGGCATGCTCAGGGCCATCCAGGTAATGGAGTCTCCTGTGCGGGGGGATCAGCTGGCGTTTGGTGATGAGAACATAACTGATAATGTGCCTGATAATGTCAAGCCCCAAGCAGGGGATGAATCTGTTTTTGTGTCATCTAACACCATGAGCAATGTTGAAAGTGTGCCCAGTGACAATCAAGTTTCTAATGCTATGTGTAGCAATGTTGTACCTGCTAATGCTGCAGCGCAGCAAGAGCTGCATTTAAAAAATGACATTTCTGAAAAGGAACTACCGGTGTCAGCAGAGCCTATTAACTCTCCTTTGGCTGAGTCTAAAGATGTTTGCCCCACAGCTGCTGGAGACTCTACAGTGCAGCATCAGGACACAGCTGGTATTGCAGCAACTGTGACTATTCCTGATGGGAAATTGAACGTGTGTGTGTCTGACAGCAATTGTACAAGTGTGATGGACAATCGTCCCAGCTCAGTCCAAGCAAATAATAATAATGAACAGACTACTGTGACTTCAGTGTGGGGCCTTGGCCCTGATAAACCCACGTTTGCTCAGGTGGTACGCTCTGCTCCTGGTAGCTCCGCCCCCAAGCGGGGTTTCCCCCTGCAGCCTACCACTTTGAGCACCCCAGGATCTGGTCTTGGGTCTCTGGCTTCTGCTGGGGGTCCGAGAAGAAATGTGGTAATTCTCAAATGGGAAGGTGGTGCGATCCCTCCAGCACGGCGTGCAGTGGTGGATTTGATTTTGGAGATGGGTTTTGGGGCAAACGACCTGTATGCTCTAATACATGTTGCTGGGACACGGGATTATACCATTAGTTTCACCAGGCCAGAGGGTCTTGACCTGTTCTGGGAGCGATATGAGGCTCGGTGCAGGTCAAGACCTGAATGGGAAGGTCTGGCCCCAGTTGCGGTTTCGCAAAGGTCAACGGTGAAAAAGATCACCATCATACTCACCAATGAGAGTGTTCCTGCCCGGGACCTAGAGGTCTGGTTAAGGAACTATGGTGAGGTTTTGACTAAGCCCAGCAAAATCCTTGATGAACGTAACATCTGGACTGGGGGTTGGTCGGTTACAGTGAGGTTGGCCAGGGATGGGAATGTTGTCCGTCACCTGCCCTCCTCAGCTTTTATAGGGAGGGATAGGATGACTATTTTCTACCCTGGTCAGCCGAAGCTGTGTCACCGCTGTGGAGAAAAGGGGCATTTGAGCTCTTCCTGTTCAGCCTTGATATGTTCAGTGTGTCGGGGTCAGGGTCATATGGCCAAGGACTGCACCGAGATGATCAGGTGCAACCTGTGCCTGCGCCTTGGCCACCCCTACAGCAGATGTCCTGAAGCCTGGCACAATATGGAGAAGGAGGTAATTGATGACATGTCAAGGCTGGACGGGATGGAGGGTGATGCCCCTGGTGTACCATCCTCCTCTGCGGTGACTGACTCCCCTGGTCCTGCTCAGGGTCCCTCCCCAGTTCCTGTGGCCACCCCTCCTGTGTCTGTAAGTATTCCTTCTGTATCTGTCTCTGTGTCCCCCCAGCCTACTGTACCCTCTCCTCATGTGTCAGAACCTTCCAAGTCTGTGCCCCCCGAGTCAGTTACCCCCCAGGAGTCTACCCCTCCTAAGTCAGATTCAAAGGGAGCACCCCCCCCACCAGGAGTGGTAGTGGGTATTAAAAAGGTCGCTTCTTCCTCTCTAAAGGAGTCTTCTGTAAAGACTTCACAGAAAAAAGTAAGAGATGAGGGCATCTCTGAAGCTGACCTGCAGTACCTGGAGGAGAGAAGGAAGGTTGGAAAGCGGAAGAAGCAGGTGGTGAGGACGGAACGGGCTCCGGTGCCTGTCTCCAACCATCATAGGTCCTCTAAGTGGGAGATTTCCTCATCTGGAGCTTCTTCGGAGCGAAGTTCTGATTCTGAGATGGAGTTTGAGGCGGCCTCAAGAAAGAGAGAGGCTTCTGGTGATGAGCAGCAGAGGGGAGCTAAGAAGCAATCCACCCAATAACCCAAATGGCGGTTCCCCCTCCGTTAAAAGTGGTGACAATAAATGTCGCCAGCATTAAGTCAGTAAGAGCTCGTTCTATGGCCTTCTTTTTGTTCAGCCAATTAGATGCTGAAATTTTATTTTTGCAAGAGACTAGGCTCACCTCCTTGGCAGATATTCATATGGCCAAGAGAGAGTGGAGGTATGGTCCATCTTACTGGTCTCTTGCAGCCGAGCCTTACGGCGGTGTGGCGGTGTTGTTTAAAACCGGCATGGTAACTGTCCGGCGGGTTATTGAGGTGGAGATTGGGAGATGTATGGTCTTAGACGTCCTTGTGGGAGGGCAGGACCTGCGCCTAATTAATGTCTATGGGCCGCACACAAAGTGGGACAGGAAATGCCTTTTTACAAGGATCAAGCCATTTCTTTTTACATCCCGGCAAGTGGTCTTTGGAGGTGACTTTAATACAGTAACTAGGCCCAAGGACAGGAAGGACTTCAAGGACAGGCTGGGATATGATAGCGTTTTTTTAAATAGTATGGTTAGGGATGCTGGTCTTGTGGATGTGCACATTAAGCACCTCCCGGATGACACCGGGTTCACCTTTCATCGAGGTAATAGTCAGAGTAGAATAGATAGGTTTTTTTTGAAGGAGACCTCTGCTTTCTCACCCCCAGTGGTGCAGGCAGTAGAGTTCTCTGATCACTGTATGCTATCTGTGGTCCTGAATGCTTCAGACGCCCCTCAGAGGGGTAAGGGCATCTGGAGATTGAATTCGACTCTACTCAAGGAAGAACATGTTAGACAATCCTTTGAGGAATTCTTTCAGGCACAGGTGACCATCCTGGACTTTTGTAGCAGCAAGGCTGAGTGGTGGGAGCTGACCAAAAAGAGGATCGCTGGATTCTTCAGGGGCCTAGCCAATAGAAAGCAGTTTAATAAATACATGACCTACCAACGTTTACGGAGGAAGCTGGATATTCTTGTCTCGAGAGGAGGAGATCCTGGGGCAATCTCCGAAGTGAAACTCCTTCTCAGGAAGTGTCAATATGACCGGCATGCCTCTTTGGTTCTGGAGAGGGACTATGGGAAGTACCACTCGCCTGACCCTTACCAGAACTGCAAACAAGGTGTAGCTGTTAAAACGGTCGTTGGCCTTAAAGACAGTACAGGTTCCTTGACAAAGTCCAGGTCAGGGATTCTGGAGGTCGTGAGGTCCTTTTATGCTGACCTTCTTGGGAGGAAAGAGCTTGACCGTGACAAGATGGAAGGCTTTTTGGACTCTACTCCAGGTCTAAATGATGAAGATGTCCCATTGATGAATTTGACAGAGGAGATCACAGTTGAAGAGGTGATAAGGGCAATTGAACAGCTTGCCATCAAAAAGTCACCTGGACCGGATGGCTTGACGGCTGAGTTTTACAAAGCTTTTAAGTCTATTCTGGCCCCACATTTGGTAGAGGTTTTTAACAGTTGCCTTGCTGAGGGGGTACTTCCCCCTTCCATGAGGCACTCGGCTGTGATTCTTCTTTCAAAGGGTAAAGATCCTTCGATGATTGAGAATTGGCGCCCCATCAGCCTTCTTAATGTCGATAGAAAGATACTGGCAAAGATATTTTTCTGGCGCCTATCGTCAGTAGCAGAGTCTTTGCTTTCTCGCCATCAGCACTGTTCGGTCCAGGGTAGGTGCACCTTCACAGCGGTTTTAGCTGTCCGGGAGGCCTTGGAGCGGTGCAGGGCTGCAGGCTGGGGAAAGTATTTGCTGACATTGGATCAGGCAAAGGCTTTTGATCGTGTCAACCATGAGTACCTGTGGTTGCTCCTTAGTAAGTACGGTCTGCCGGGTGGTTTTGTCGATTGGTTAAAAGTCTTGTATAAGGGGGCAGAAAGCTTTCCTCTTGTTAATGGTTGGGTTGGGTTGGGCAGTCCTTTGAGGTTGGCTCCGGGGTGCGCCAGGGTTGTCCCCTGAGTCCCCTGCTCTATGTGTTTGCAATCGACCCTTTCATCAGGAGGCTAGAGAGCAGCATGTTGTGTGGGGTACCAGTGGGTCTCCCGGGTGAGCCGCCTTTGAGGGTTGTTGCCTATGCGGACGATGTGTCAGTGATTGTCACCGGGGCGGATGAAGCAGAGGAGGTGGTCTCTCTGACATCACGGTATTCTGAAGCATCAGGCTCCAAGATCAATCAGGAAAAGAGTGAAGTCTTCTGGATGGGAAAGGAAGGTGAGGGTTTTGATCTCCCGGACACCTTTCCAGTGCCCCAGGAAAGAATTAAGATTCTAGGCATTGAATTTGGACCCGGCGATTATGGCCTCAAAAACTGGGAAGGCAGACTGGAAATTGCCAATACTAAGGTGGTCAGCTGGAAGAAATGGAAGTTATCTATGAGGGAAAGGGTTGATCTGATTAAGACTTACCTGATTCCGATCTTTTTGTATGTCAGCTTTGTCTGCATCTTGCCAGTGTCTCTCTATGCTAGGGTCAGTAGTGTGTTCTTCCAGATGTTGTGGGGGAACAGACTGAACCCCATCAAGAGGAATGTCACCTATCTATCCAGGAGGGAGGGTGGCTTAGGTATGGTCAACCCAGTTCTTTTCTTTTCACTGCTTTTTCTCAAGTTTAATATTGGTAATATGCTTGCAGTGGAACCTCCTGGATGGGCAGGCATATTTAGATCTTGGTTTAGGCCTTTTCTGCGACTTTGGGAAGAAGGTGGCCAAGTGAAGAATCTCAGGGGTCATCGTGGTCAGCTACCAGCCTATGTCGCTCCGTGCCTGAAGTTATTACGGCAGTGGCGATTGTCGGCTGAAGATCTCAGATCGGTTCCGAGGAAAGTCCTTATGAGTCGAGTCTTGAGTGAAGTCTTTCATGACCCACTGGCCTTAAGGGATTGCCCAGGCCCAGTTTTGAGGGCAGGGTTAAGACTTATTAATTTGGACAGAGTACCTCCTAAATTCAGGGATCTGGCCTGGATGTGCTTCCATGGGAGGCTCTATGTTAGGGGCAATTTGAAATTCCGCAGTGGGGTGGATCGTAGCTGTCCTCGGGAGGAGTGTGCAGGTGAGGAGGAGACTATGGACCATTTTCTGCTTCATTGCCCCTTTAACATAGAGGTGTACAAACAGGTGGGGCGGGCCCTCGGTGTCCCTTTCCTCTCCAGGCTGGGTTATGCTGAGTGGGTGTACGGAGCATTCAATACTGGTGGGGTTTTTTGTTTAGATACACTTTTTCTAGTTAGCCTAGTAGTCCGTTATTTCACTTGGAACGCACGGTGTCAGGTCTGCATTCGGCGTAAAATCCTTCCTGTTCAGGTGGTGGTGTATGACATTTTGCATGAGGTGGAGAAGATTCGGGTACTTGAGAGAGACAAGCGGAGTCAGGGGGCTTGGTTGAAGGCGTGGAGGGGTTTCAAGCCTCCCTGACTGCCAGGAGTCTCTTTCCCGGGTGTGGCTGTCTGTCTCTTATCACCCTAGATTATTTTTTTTTTGGATTAATTTTTGATAAATGGCTGCGTACATAGGTGATGGGTTGTGCCTCTTAGGCCCTCTCTGCTGCTTTATGTAAATAATTTTGGTAGTGGATTATGTATATATTGTATATATTCTGAACATGGATGTGTATTCCTTGGATTTCTGTTGAAGTTTTGTACTATGGTTTTGTTTTTTACTTTTGTATAAAATTGGTTGCTTGATTCTTTTAATAAAAGATCAATAGTGTCCCATCATTGGTATCAGTGGGAGGAATAGTTTCCCATCATTGGTATCAGTGGGAGGAATAGTGTCCCATCATTGGTATCAGTGGGAGGAATAGTGTCCCATCATTGGTGTCAGTGGGAGGAATAGTGTCCCATCATTGGTGTCAGTGGGGGGGAATAGTGTCCCATCATTGGTGTCAGTGGGAGGAATAGTGTCCCATCATTGGCGTCAGTGGGGGGGAATAGTGTCCCATCATTGGTGTCAGTGGGAGGAATAGTGTCCCACCCATCATTGGAGCACAGGTGTGTCAGGAGGAAGGTGTCTCTGGAGCTGCTGCAGGTGATCCGTGTGAGAGGGGAGTGGTGGTGAAATCTCTCCCAGCTCTCCTGGCTCCTTTCTGGGGAAGCCATGGAGGACAGCGGGGCCTCTCCTGCTGGAAGCTCTCAGCCATCTCCTGGGCCATCAGGTAACATACCTGCCCCTGTACAAACCATGGCTGGGGATCTCTCTACCCCTGGTGAGGATGAAGGTTCCGGGGCCATCCGGGAGCGAGTGGTGGCCGGGATTAAGGTCCTGAATAAGGAGAGAGACAAGCTGTACAAGCTCAGAGCGGAGCTGAAGCACCTGAGAAGACACGTGAGGGCTTACATAGCCAGAGACATGGGTCCATGGATCCGGAGATCCAACTGGCCAAGGTCCGGGTGGAACACCAGGAGACCATTGTGGCCATGATGGAAGGAAGAGATGGGCCATTTAAAGAAAAATTCTGCAATGACAGAAGGTTTGCCAGGATGACAAAAATGGAGGTGGAGGAGGAGACCCCCAGTTCAGACCCCCTGCCCCCTCAGGGAGAGGTAAGCAGCCCCATGCCTTCCCAGGACTCAGGAGGCATGCTCAGGGTAATCCAGGTAATGGAGTCTCCTTTGCGGGAGGATCAGTTGGTGTTTCATGAAGAGGACATTACAGACAATGTGCCTGACAAGGTAAAGCCTGTCAAGCCTCATGTGGTGCATAAAACTGTTTTTGTGACTGATACAGACAATGTGCCCAGTGACAATCAGGCTGCTAGTCCTATGTGTAGCAATGCTGTACCTGCTGATGCTGCAGTGCAGCAAAAAATGCATTTAAAAAATGACATTCCTGCAGAGGAACTACAAGATTCAGCAGAGCCAATTAACCCCCCTTTAGCTGAGTCTAAAGCTGTTTGCCCCACAGCTGCTGAGGACTCTACAGCACAGCTTCAGGAGACAGCTGGTATTACATCAGAAACTGTGACTATTCCTGATGGGAATGTGAATGTTTGTGTGACTGATAGCAATCGTCCCAGCACAAGTGTGATGGACAGTCCTACCAACTCCGTTCCAGCAGATAATAATAATAATAATTGTAATGTACAGACTAATGTGACATCAGTGTGGGGCCTTGGGCCTGATAAGCCTACATTTGCTCAGGTGGTACGCTCTGCTCCTGGTAGCTCCGCCCCCAAGAGGGTTTTCCCCCTGCGACCTACCACCTTGAGCACCCCGGGATCTGGTCTTGGGTCTCTGGCTTCTGCTGGGGGTCCGAGACGAAATGTAGTGATTCTTAAATGGGAAGGTGGTGCAATCCCTCCAGCACGGCGTGCGGTGGTGGACATGATTTTGGAGATGGGTTTTGGGGCAAACGATCTGTATGCCCTAATACATGTTGCTGGGAGCCGGGAATATACTATTAGTTTCACCAGGCCAGAGGGTCTTGACCTGTTCTGGGAGAGATATGAGGCTCGGTGCAGGTCAAGACCCGAATGGGAAGGTCTGGCCCCAGTTGCAGTTTCTCAGAGGTCTACAGTGAAAAAAATCACAATTATTCTCACCAATGAGAGTGTTCCTGCTCGAGATCTAGAGGTCTGGTTAAAGAACTATGGTGAGGTTTTGACTAAGCCCAGCAAAATACTTGATGAACGTAACATCTGGACTGGGGGTTGGTCGGTTACAGTCAGGTTGGCCAGGGATGGGAATGTTGTCCGTCACCTGCCCTCCTCAGCTTTTATAGGGAGGGATAGGATGACTATTTTCTACCCTGGTCAGCCGAAGCTGTGTCACCGCTGTGGAGAAAAGGGGCATTTGAGTTCCTCCTGTTCAGCCTTGATATGTTCAGTGTGTCGGGGTCAGGGTCATATGGCCAAGGACTGCACCGAGATGATCAGGTGCAACCTGTGCCTGCGCCTTGGCCACCCCTACAGCAGATGTCCTGAAGCCTGGCACAATATGGAGAAGGAGGTAATTGATGACATGTCGGGGCTGGACAGGATGGAGGGTGATGCCCCTGGTGTACCATCCTCCTCTGCGGTGACCGACTCCCCTGGTCCTGCTCAGGGTCCCTCCCCAGTTCCTGTGGCCACCCCTCCTGTGTCTGTAAGTATTCCTTCTGTATCTGTCTCTGTGTCCCCCCAGCCTACTGTATCCCCTCCTCTTGTGTCAGAACCTTCCAAGTCTGTGCCCCCCGAGTCAGTTCCCCCCCAGGAGTCTACCCCTCCTAAGTCTGATTCAAAGGGAGCACCCCCCCACCAGGAGTGGTAGTGGGTACTAAAAAGGTCGCTTCTTCCTCTGTAAAGAAGTCTTCTGTAAAGACTTCACAGAAAAAAGTAAGAGATGAGGGCATCTCTGAAGCTGACCTGCAGTACCTGGAGGAGAGAAGGAAGGTTGGGAAGCGGAAGAAGCAGGTGGTGAGGACGGCTCCAGTGCCTGTCTCCAACCGTTATAGGTCCTCTAATTGGGATATTTCCTCATCTGGAGCTTCTTCGGAGCGAAGTTCTGATTCTGAGATGGAGTTTGAGGCGGCCTCAAGAAAGAGAGAGGCTTCTGGTGATGAGCAGCAGAGGGGAGCTAAGAAGCAATCCACCCAATAACCCAAATGGCGGTTCCCCCTCCGTTAAAAGTGGTGACAATAAATGTCGCCAGCATTAAGTCAGTAAGAGCTCGTTCTATGGCCTTCTTTTTGTTCAGCCAATTAGATGCTGAAATTTTATTTTTGCAAGAGACTAGGCTCACCTCCTTGGCAGATATTCATATGGCCAAGAGAGAGTGGAGGTATGGTCCATCTTACTGGTCTCTTGCGGCCGAGCCTTACGGCGGTGTGGCGGTGTTGTTTAAAACCGGCATGGTAACTGTCCGGCGGGTTATTGAGGTGGAGATTGGGAGATGTATGGTCTTAGACGTCCTTGTGGGAGGGCAGGACCTGCGCCTAATTAATGTCTATGGGCCGCACACAAAGTGGGACAGGAAATGCCTTTTTACAAGGATCAAGCCATTTCTTTTTACATCCCGGCAAGTGGTCTTTGGAGGTGACTTTAATACAGTAACTAGGCCCAAGGACAGGAAGGACTTCAAGGACAGGCTGGGATATGATAGCGTTTTTTTAAATAGTATGGTTAGGGATGCTGGTCTTGTGGATGTGCACATTAAGCACCTCCCGGATGACACCGGGTTCACCTTTCATCGAGGTAATAGTCAGAGTAGAATAGATAGGTTTTTTTTGAAGGAGACCTCTGCTTTCTCACCCCCAGTGGTGCAGGCAGTGGAGTTCTCTGATCACTGTATGCTATCTGTGGTCCTGAATGCTTCAGATGCCCCTCAGAGGGGTAAGGGCATCTGGAGATTGAATTCGACTCTACTCAAGGAAGAACATGTTAGACAATCCTTTGAGGAATTCTTTCAGGCACAGGTGACCATCCTGGACTTTTGTAGCAGCAAGGCTGAGTGGTGGGAGCTGACCAAAAAGAGGATCGCTGGATTCTTCAGGGGCCTAGCCAATAGAAAGCAGTTTAATAAATACATGACCTACCAACGTTTACGGAGGAAGCTGGATATTCTTGTCTCGAGAGGAGGAGATCCTGGGGCAATCTCCGAAGTGAAACTCCTTCTCAGGAAGTGTCAATATGACCGGCATGCCTCTTTGGTTCTGGAGAGGGACTATGGGAAGTACCACTCGCCTGACCCTTACCAGAACTGCAAACAAGGTGTAGCTGTTAAAACGGTCGTTGGCCTTAAGGACAGTACAGGTTCCTTGACAAAGTCCAGGTCAGGGATTCTGGAGGTCGTGAGGTCCTTTTATGCTGACCTTCTTGGGAGGAAAGAGCTTGACCGTGACAAGATGGAAAGCTTTTTGGACTCTATTCCAGGTCTAAATGATGATGTCCCATTGATGAATTTGACAGAGGAGATCACAGTTGAAGAGGTGATAAGGGCAATTGAACAGCTTGCCATCAAAAAGTCACCTGGACCGGATGGCTTGACGGCTGAGTTTTACAAAGCTTTTAAGCCTATTCTGGCCCCACATTTGGTAGAGGTTTTTAACAGTTGCCTTGCTGAGGGGGTACTTCCCCCTTCCATGAGGCAATCGGCTGTGATTCTTCTTTCAAAGGGTAAAGATCCTTCGATGATTGAGAATTGGCGCCCCATCAGCCTTCTTAATGTCGATAGAAAGATACTGGCAAAGATCATTTTCTGGCGCCTATCGTCAGTAGCAGAGTCTTTGCTTTCTCGCCATCAGCACTGTTCGGTCCAGGGTAGGTGCACCTTCACAGCAGTTTTAGCTGTCCGGGAGGCCTTGGAGCGATGCAGGGCTGCAGGCTGGGGAAAGTATTTGTTGACATTGGATCAGGCAAAAGCTTTTGATCGTGTTAACCATGAGTACCTGTGGTTGCTCCTTAGTAAGTACGGTCTGCCGGGTGGTTTTGTCGATTGGTTAAAAGTCTTGTATAAGGGGGCAGAAAGCTTTCCTCTTGTTAATGGTTGGGTTGGGTTGGGCAGTCCTTTGAGGTTGGCTCCGGGGTGCGCCAGGGTTGTCCCCTGAGTCCCCTGCTCTATGTGTTTGCAATCGACCCCTTCATCAGGAGGCTAGAGAGCAGCATGTTGTGTGGGGTGCCAGTGGGGCTCCCGGGTGAGCCGCCTTTGAGGGTTGTTGCCTATGCGGACGATGTGTCGGTGATTGTCACCGGGGCGGATGAAGCGGAGGAGGTGGTCTCTCTGACATCACGGTATTCTGAAGCATCAGGCTCCAAGATCAATCAGGAAAAGAGTGAAGTTTTCTGGATGGGAAAGGAAGGTGAGGGGTTTGATCTCCCGGACACCTTTCCAGTGCCCCATGAAAGAATTAACATTTTAGGCATTGAATTTGGACCTGGCGATTTTGGCCTCAAAAACTGGGAAGGCAGACTGGAAATTGCCAATACTAAGGTGGTCAGCTGGAAGAGATGGAAGTTATCTATGAGGGAAAGGGTTGATCTGATTAAGACTTACCTGATTCCGATCTTCTTGTATGTCAGCTTTGTCTGCATCTTGCCAGTGTCTCTCTATGCTAGGGTCAGTAGTGTGTTCTTCCAGATGTTGTGGGGGAACAGACTGAACCCCATCAAGAGGAATGTCACCTATCTATCCAGGAGGGAGGGTGGCTTAGGTATGGTCAACCCAGTTCTTTTCTTTTCACTGCTTTTTCTCAAGTTTAACATTGGTAATATGCTTGCAGTGGAACCTCCTGGATGGGCAGGCATGTTTAGATCTTGGTTTAGGCCTTTTCTACGACTTTGGGAAGAAGGTGGCCAAGTGAAGAATCTCAGGGGTCATCGTGGTCAGCTACCAGCCTATGTCGCTCCGTGCCTGAAGTTACTACGGCAGTGGTGATTGTCGGCTGAAGATCTCAGATCGGTTCCGAGGAAAGTCCTTATGAGTCGAGTCTTGAGCGAAGTCTTTCATGACCCACTGGCCTTAAGGGATTGCCCAGGCCCAGTTTTGAGGGCAGGGCTAAGACTTATTAATTTGGACAGAGTACCTCCTAAATTCAGGGATCTGGCCTGGTTGTGCTTCCATGGGAGGCTCTATGTTAGGGGCAATTTGAAATTCCGCAGTGGGATGGATCGTAGCTGTCCTCGGGAGGAGTGTGCAGGTGAGGAGGAGACTATGGACCATTTTCTGCTTCATTGCCCCTTTAACATAGAGGTGTACAAACAGGTGGGGCGGGCCCTCGGTGTCCCTTTCCTCTCCAGGCTGGGTTATGCTGAGTGGGTGTATGGAGCATTCAATACTGGTGGGGTTTTTTGTTTAGATACACTTTTTCTAGTTAGCCTAGTAGTCCGTTATTTCACTTGGAACGCACGGTGTCAGGTCTGCATTCGGCATAAAATCCTTCCTGTTCAGGTGGTGGTGTATGACATTCTGCATGAGGTGGAGAAGATTCGGGTACTTGAGAGAGACAAGCGGAGTCAGGGGGCTTGGTTGAAGGCGTGGAGGGGTTTCAAGCCTCCCTGACTGCCAGGAGTCTCTTTCCCGGGTGTGACTGTCTGTCTCTTTTCACCCTAGATTATTATTATTTTATTATTTTTTGGATTAATTTTTGATAAATGGCTGCGTACATAGGTGATGGGTTGTGCCTCTTAGGCCCTCTCTGCTGCTTTATGTAAATAATTTTGGTAGTAGATTATGTATATATTGTATATATTCTGAACATGGATGTGTATTCCTTGGATTTCTGTTGAAGTTTTGTACTTTGGTTTTGTTTTTTACTTTTGTATAAAATTGGTTGCTTGATTCTTTTAATAAAAGATCAATAGTGCCCCATCATTGGTATCAGTGGGAGGAATAGTGCCCCATTATTGGTGTCAGTGGGAGGAATAGTGTCCCATCATTGGTATCACTGGGAGGAATAGTGTCCCATCATTGGTATCAGTGGGAGGAATAGTGCCCCATCATTGGTGTCAGTGGGAGGAATAGTGCCCCATCATTGGTGTCAGTGGCAGGAATAGTGCCCCATCATTGGTATCAGTGGGAGGAATAGTGCCCCATCATTGGTATCAGTGGGAGGAATAGTGTCCCATCATTGGTATCAGTGGGAGGAATAGTGCCCCATCATTGGTATCAGTGGGAGGAATAGTGTCCCATCATTGGTATCAGTGGGAGGAATAGTGTCCCATCATTGGTATCAGTGGGAGGAATAATGCCCCATCATTGGTATCAGTGGGAGGAATAGTGTCCCATCATTGGTATCAGTCGGAGGAATAGTGCCCCATCATTGGTATCAGTGGGAGGAATAGTGCCCCATCATTGGTATCAGTGGGAGGAATAGTGTCCCATCATTGGTATCAGTGGGAGGAATAGTGTCCCATCATTGGTATCAGTGGGAGGAATAGTGTCCCATCATTGGTATCAGTGGGAGGAATAGTGTCCCATCATTGGTATCAGTGGGAGGAATAGTGCCCCATCATTGGTGTCAGTGGGAGGAATAGTGTCCCATCATTGGTATCAGTGGGAGGAATAGTGCCCCATCATTGGTGTCAGTGGGAGGAATAGTGTCCCATCATTGGTATCAGTGGGAGGAATAGTGCCCCATCATTGGGGTCAGTGGGAGGAATAGTGTCCCATCATTGGTATCAGTGGGAGGAATAGTGTCCCATCATTGGTATCAGTGGGAGGAATAGTGTCCCATCATTGGTATCAGTGGGAGGAATAGTGCCCCATCATTGGGGTCAGTGGGAGGAATAGTGTCCCATCATTGGTATCAGTGGGAGGAATAGTGTCCCATCATTAGTATCAGTGGGTGGAATAGTGTCCCATCATTGGTGTCAGTGGGAGGAATAGTGTCCCATCATTGGTGTCAGTGGGGGGGGGGGATAATGCCCCAAAGGCCAGATAAAAGCAAGCAAAGGCCACAGTTTGGGGACACTACCCTAGACTAAACACTGTATCAGTTTCCTTATCCCGGAGATCTGTCTTTTTATTACCGAGTCGTAGGGAAGGTCACATGACCACTTCCAGGCACTTGTCTAACAACATAAAAAGTTGAATTTTTTGGACCATGGAGCTTACAATTGAAATGTGCAGGAAGAGATCCATGTAGATTCTTTACCATGAGGTTTGTAACCCTTCCCCCCCCTGTAGTTTGGCTGGACACAACTCTCTTATAAGAGGACATTGCTGAAAACAAGCAGATTCTTCAGTCCCTGACCGGTACCTTGCGGGGCCAGAAGTGTGATTAGCCGTCCCGGTTATTACAATCTAATTAGTGCTCAGCAAGCAGAAAAGGAGCGCGGCGTTCTTATTTTGCTTAGGGGGAAAAAAGAGGAAAATAAAATGCGGCTTCTCCAGCTGAAGGGAACGGCGGTGACGGATGGGCCAGCACGGAAAGGTCTCTTCCTAAAAAATTGTTTAACGCCAGACTGAGGCCTGAAGGGGCCACAGAGGGTGGTGATGAGCCCCGCAACCAGCGAAAGGTTATTTGCCGGGTCCAGACAATAAACCAGTCAAGATGGCCGATAAATCGCGGCGAAGGAAAGACGGTTCAGGACAGATGGCAACTGGAATAAAGTTATTTTGTATAATTAACACCTATTGGGGGATTTTCTGCCATTAATCATTTATTGCCTCAACTTTGCTGAGGATGGAGAATCTGAACAGAAGATTCATCCATCTTTTATGACTTGTAGATGTCCCGAGGCAAAGCTTCCCACAGACCTTGTCGTCTGATTCATCCCCGTACACCGCGCTCAACCCAACCCCCCCATACCGTACACCGCGCTCAACCCAACCCCCCCATACCGTACACCGCGCTCAACCCAACCCCCCCCATACCGTACACAGCGCTCAACCCAACCCCCCCCATACCGTACACCGCGCTCAACCCAACCCCCCCCATACCGTACACAACGCTCAACCCAACCCCCCATACCGTACACAGCGCTCAACCCAACCCCCCCATACCGTACACCGCGCTCAACCCAACCCCCCCATACCGTACACAGCGCTCAACCCAACCCCCCATACCGTACACAGCGCTCAACCCAACCCCCCCCATACCGTACACAGCGCTCAACCCAACCCCCCCCATACCGTACACAGCGCTCAACCCAACCCCCCCATACCGTACACCGCGCTCAACCCAACCCCCCCCATACCGTACACAGCGCTCAACCCAACCCCCCCCATACCGTACACAGCGCTCAACCCAACCCCCCCCATATCGTACACAGCGCTCAACCCAACCCCCCCATACCGTACACAGCGCTCAACCCAACCCCCCCCATACCGTACACAGCGCTCAACCCAACCCCCCCCATACCGTACACAGCGCTCAACCCAACCCCCCCCATACCGTACACCGCGCTCAACCCAACCCCCCCCATACCGTACACAGCGCTCAACCCAACCCAACCCCCCCATAGAGTACACCGCGCTCAACCCAACCCCCCCCATACCGTACACAGCGCTCAACCCAACCCCCCCATACCGTACACAGCGCTCAACCCAACCCCCCCCATACCGTACACAGCGCTCAACCCAACCCCCCCCATACCGTACACAGCGCTCAACCCAACCCCCCCCCATACCGTACACAGCGCTCAACCCAACCCCCCCCATACCGTACACAGCGCTCAACCCAACCCCCCCATACCGTACACAGCGCTCAACCCAACCCCCCCCCCATACCGTACACAGCGCTCAACCCAACCCCCCCATCTACGCCATACCGGCCGCATCACCGTACACAGCGCTCAACCCAACCCCCCCATACCGTACACCGCGCTCAACCCAACCCCCCCATACCGTACACCGCGCTCAACCCAACCCCACCCCATACCGTACACAGCGCTCAACCCAACCCCCCCCATACCGTACACCGCGCTCAACCCAACCCCCCCCATACCGTACACCGCGCTCAACCCAACCCCCCCATACCGTACACCGCGCTCAACCCAACCCCCCCCATACCGTACACAGCGCTCAACCCAACCCCCCCCCATACCGTACACAGCGCTCAACCCAACCCCCCCATACCGTACACAACGCTCAACCCAACCCCCCCCATACCGTACACAGCGCTCAACCCAACCCCTCCCCATCTACACCATACCATACACAGCGCTCAACCCAACCCCCCCCCATACCGTACACAGCGCTCAACCCAACCCCCCCCATACCGTACACAGCGCTCAACCCAACCCCCCCATACCTTACACAGCGCTCAACCCAACCCCCCCATATCGTACACAGCGCTCAACCCAACCCCCCATACCGTACACAGCGCTCAACCCAACCCCCCCATACCGTACACAGCGCTCAACCCAACTCCCCCATCTACACCATACCGTACACAGCGCTCAACCCAACCCCCCCCCATACCGTACACAGCGCTCAACCCAACCCCCCCATCTACACCATACCGTACACAGCGCTCAACCCAACCCCCCCCATACCGTACACAGCGCTCAACCCAACCTCCCCATACCGTACACAGCGCTCAACCCAACCCCCCCCCATACCGTACACGCGCGCTAACCAACCCCCCCCCATCTACACCATACCGTACACAGCGCTCAACCCAACCCCCCCATACCGTACACAGCGCTCAACCCAACCCCCCCATACCGTACACAGCACTCAACCCAAGCCCCCCCATACCGTACACAGCGCTCAACCCAACCCCCCCATACCGTACACAGCGCTCAACCCAACCCCCCCCATACCGTACACAGCGCTCAACCCAACCCCCCCATACCGTACACAGCGCTCAACCCAACCCCCCCCATACCGTACACAGCGCTCAACCCAACCCCCCCCCATACCGTACACAGCGCTCAACCCAACCCCCCCCCCCATACCGTACACAGCGCTCAACCCAACCCCCCCATACCGTACACAGCGCTCAACCCAACCCCCCCATACCGTACACAGCGCTCAACCCAACCCCCCCATACCGTACACAGCGCTCAACCCAACCCCCCCATACCGTACACAGCGCTCAACCCAACCCCCCCATACCGTACACAGCGCTCAACCCAACCCCCCCCCATACCGTACACAGCGCTCAACCCAACCCCCCCATACCGTACACAACGCTCAACCCAACCCCCCCATACCATACACAGCGCTCAACCCAACCCCCCCCCCATACCGTACACAGCGCTCAACCCAACCCCCCCCATACCGTACACAGCGCTCAACCCAACCCCCCCATACCTTACACAGCGCTCAACCCAACCCCCCCATATCGTACACAGCGCTCAACCCAACCCCCATACCGTACACAGCGCTCAACCCAACTCCCCCATCTACACCATACCGTACACAGCGCTCAACCCAACCCCCCCATACCGTACACAGCGCTCAACCCAACCCCCCCATCTACACCATACCGTACACAGCGCTCAACCCAACCCCCCCATACCGTACACAGCGCTCAACCCAACCCCCCCATACCGTACACAGCGCTCAACCCAACCCCCCCCATACCGTACACAGCGCTCAACCCAACCCCCCCCCATCTACACCATACCGTACACAGCGCTCAACCCAACCCCCCCATACCGTACACAGCGCTCAACCCAACCCCCCCCATACCGTACACAGCGCTCAACCCAACCCCCCCCCCCCCATACCGTACACAGCGCTCAACCCAACCCCCCCCATACCGTACACAGCGCTCAACCCAACCCCCCCATACCGTACACAGCGCTCAACCCAACCCCCCCATACCGTACACAGCGCTCAACCCAACCCCCCCATACCATACACAGCGCTCAACCCAACCCCCCCCATACCGTACACAGCGCTCAACCCAACCCCCCCATACCGTACACAGCGCTCAACCCAACCCCCCCCCATACCGTACACAGCGCTCAACCCAACCCCCCCCATACCGTACACAGCGCTCAACCCAACCCCCCCATACCATACACAGCGCTCAACCCAACCCCCCCATCTACACCATACCGTACACAGCGCTCAACCCAACCCCCCCCATACCGTACACAGCGCTCAACCCAACCCCCCCATACCGTACACAGCGCTCAACCCAACCCCCCCCCATACCGTACACAGCGCTCAACCCAACCCCCATCTACGCCATACCGTACACAGCGCTCAACCCAACCCCCCCATCTACCCCATACCGTACACAGCGCTCAACCCAACCCCCCCATACCGGCCACATCACCGTACACAGCGCTCAACCCAACCCCCCCATCTACACCATACCGTACACAGCGCTCAACCCAATCCCCCCATCTACGCCATACCATACACAGCGCTCAACCCAACCCCCCCCCCATACCGTACACAGCGCTCAACCCAACCCCCCCATCTACACCATACCGTACACAGCGCTCAACCCAACCCCCCCCCCATACCGTACACAGCGCTCAACCCAACCCCCCCATACCGTACACAGCGCTCAACCCAACCCCCCCATACCGTACACAGCGCTCAACCCAACCCCCCCCATACCGTACACAGCGCTCAACCCAACCCCCCATACCGTACACAGCGCTCAACCCAACCCCCCCATACCGTACACAGCGCTCAACCCAACCCCCCATACCGTACACAGCGCTCAACCCAACCCCCCCCATACCGTGTACAGCGCTCAACCCAACCCCCCCCCATACCGTACACAGCGCTCAACCCAACCCCCCATACCGTACACAGCGCTCAACCCAACCCCCCCATACCGTACACAGCGCTCAACCCAACCCCTCCCCATCTACACCATACCATACACAGCGCTCAACCCAACCCCCCCCATACCGTACACAGCGCTCAACCCAACCCCCCCCATACCGTACACAGCGCTCAACCCAACCCCCCCATACCGTACACAGCGCTCAACCCAACCCCCCCCATATCGTACACAGCGCTCAACCCAACCCCCCCATACCGTACACAGCGCTCAACCCAACCCCCCATACCGTACACAGCGCTCAACCCAACTCCCCCATCTACACCATACCGTACACAGCGCTCAACCCAACCCCCCCCATACCGTACACAGCGCTCAACCCAACCCCCCATCTACACCATACCGTACACAGCGCTCAACCCAACCCCCCCCATACCGTACACAGCGCTCAACCCAACCCCCCCATACCGTACACAGCGCTCAACCCAACCCCCCCCATACCATACACAGCGCTCAACCCAACCCCCCCCATCTACACCATACCGTACACAGCGCTCAACCCAACCCCCCCATACCGTACACAGCGCTCAACCCAACCCCCCCCATACCGTACACAGCGCTCAACCCAACCCCCCCCATACCGTACACAGCGCTCAACCCAACCCCCCCCATACCGTACACAGCGCTCAACCCAACCCCCCCATACCGTACACAGCGCTCAACCCAACCCCCTCATACCGTACACATCGCTCAACCCAACCCCCCCCCATACCGTACACAGCGCTCAACCCAACCCCCCCCATACCGTACACAGCGCTCAACCCAACCCCCCCCCATACCGTACACAGCGCTCAACCCAACCCCCCCATACCGTACACAGCGCTCAACCCAACCCCCCATACCGTACACAGCGCTCAACCCAACCCCCCCCATACCGTACACAGCGCTCAACCCAAACCCCCCCCCATACCGTACACAGCGCTCAACCCAACCCCCCCATACCGTACACAGCGCTCAACCCAACCCCCCCCATACCGTACACAGCGCTCAACCCAACCCCCCCCATACCGTACACAGCGCTCAACCCAACCCCCCCATACCGTACACAGCGCTCAACCCAACCCCCCCATCTACACCATACCGTACACAGCGCTCAACCCAACCCCCCCCCATACCGTACACAGCGCTCAACCCAACCCCCCATACCGTACACAGCGCTCAACCCAACCCCCCATCTACGCCATACCGTACACAGCGCTCAACCCAACCCCCCCATCTACCCCATACCGTACACAGCGCTCAACCCAACCCCCCCATACCGGCCACATCACCGTACAGCGCTCAACCCAACCCCCCCATCTACACCATACCATACACAGCGCTCAACCCAATCCCCCCATCTACGCCATACCATACACAGCGCTCAACCCAACCCCCCCCATACCGTACACAGCGCTCAACCCAACCCCCCCATCTACACCATACCGTACACAGCGCTCAACCCAACCCCCCCCCCCATACCGTACACAGCGCTCAACCCAACCCCCCCCCCATACCGTACACAGCGCTCAACCCAACCCCCCCATCTACGCCATACCGTACACAGCGCTCAACCCAACCCCCCCATCTACGCCATACCATACACAGCGCTCAACCCAACCCCCCCCATCTACGCCATACCGTACACAGCGCTCAACCCAACCCCCCCATACCGTACACAGCGCTCAACCCAACCCCCCCCCCCATACCGTACACAGCGCTCAACCCAACCCCCCCATCTACGCCATACCGTACACAGTGCTCAACCCAACCCCCCCATCTACCTCATACCGTACACAGCGCTCAACCCAACCCCCGCATACCGGCCACATCACCGTACACAGCGCTCAACCCAACCCCCCCATCTACACCATACCGTACACAGCGCTCAACCCAACCCCCCCATCTACACCATACCGTACACAGCGCTCAACCCAACCCCCCCATCTACACCATACCGTACACAGCGCTCAACCCAACCCCCCCATCTACACCATACCGTACACAGCGCTCAACCCAACCCCCCCATCTACACCATACCGTACACAGCGCTCAACCCAACCCCCCCATACCGTACACAGCGCTCAACCCAACCCCCCCATACCGTACACAACGCTCAACCCAACCCCCCCCCATACCGTACACAGCGCTCAACCCAACCCCCCATCTACGCCATACCGTACACAGCGCTCAACCCAACCCCCCCCATCTACCCCATACCGTACACAGCGCTCAACCCAACCCCCCCCCCATACTGTACATAGCGCTCAACCCAACCCCCCCCCATACCGTACACAGCGCTCAACCCAACCCCCCCATACCGTACACAGCGCTCAACCCAACCCCCCCATACCGTACACAGCGCACAACCCAACCCCCCCCATACCGTACACAGCGCTCAACCCAACCCCCCCCATACCGTACACAGCGCTCAACCCAACCCCCCCATACCGTACACAGCGCTCAACCCAACCCCCCCATACCGTACACAGCGCTCAACCCAACCCCCCCATCTACGCCATACCGTACACAGCGCTCAACCCAACCCCCCCCCATACCGTACACAGCGCTCAACCCAACCCCCCCATCTACACCATACCGTACACAGCGCTCAACCCAACCCCCCCATACCGTACACAGCGCTCAACCCAACCCCCCCATACCGTACACAGCGCTCAACCCAACCCCCCCCATACCGTACACAGCGCTCAACCCAACCCCCCCCCATACCATACACAGCGCTCAACCCAAACCCCCCCCATACCGTACACCGCGCTCAACCCAACCCCCCCCCATACCGTACACAGCGCTCAACCCAACCCCCCCCCATACCGTACACAGCGCTCAACCCAACCCCCCCATCTACACCATACCGTACACAGCGCTCAACCCAACCCCCCCATACCGTGCACAGCGCTCAACCCAACCCCCCCATACCGTACACAGCGCTCAACCCAACCCCCCCCCATACCGTACACAGCGCTCAACCCAACCCACCCCCCATACCGTACACAGCGCTCAACCCAACCCCCCCCATACCGTACACAGCGCTCAACCCAACCCCCCCCATACCGTACACAGCGCTCAACCCAACCCCCCATACCGTACACAGCGCTCAACCCAACCCCCCCATACCGTACACAGCGCTCAACCCAACCCCCCCCATACCGTACACAGCGCTCAACCCAACCCCCCCCATACCGTACACAGCGCTCAACCCAACCCCCCTCCATACCGTACACAGCGCTCAACCCAACCCCCCCATACCGTACACAGCGCTCACCCAACCCCCCCCATACCGTACACAGCGCTCAACTCAACCCCCCATCTACGCCATACCGTACACAGCGCTCAACCCAACCCCCCCATACCGTACACAGCGCTCAACCCAACTCCCCCATACCGTACACAGCGCTCAACCCAACCCCCCCCATACCGTACACAGCGCTCAACCCAACCCCCCCCATACCGTACACAGCGCTCAACCCAACCCCCCCCATACCGTACACAGCGCTCAACCCAACCCCCCCCATACCGTACACAGCGCTCAACCAAACCCCCCTATCTACACCATACCGTACACAGC
Source organism: Lithobates septentrionalis (assembly GCA_037952835.1). NCBI lineage: Eukaryota > Metazoa > Chordata > Amphibia > Anura > Ranidae > Lithobates > Lithobates septentrionalis. Next base: position 47,951 of record JBBDGP010003835.1, read on the forward strand.
GCTCAACCCAACCCCCCCATACCGTACACAGCGCTCAACCCAACCCCCCCATACCGTACACAGCGCTCAACCCAACCCCCCCATACCGTACACAGCGCTCAACCCAACCCCCCCATACCGTACACAGCGCTCAACCCAACCCCCCCCATACCGTACACAGCGCTCAACCCAACCCCCCCATACCGTACACAGCGCTCAACCCAACCCCCCCATACCGTACACAGTTTTCAACCCAACCCCCCATACCGTACACAGCGCTCAACCCAACCCCCCCATACCGTACACAGCGCTCAACCCAACCCCCCATCTCCACCATACCGTACACTGCGCTCAACCCAACCCCCCCATCTACGCCATACCGTACACAGCGCTCAACCCAACCCCCCCATACCATACACAGCGCTCAACCCAACCCCCCCCATACCGTACACAGCGCTCAACCCAACCCCCCCCATACCGTACACAGCGCTCAACCCAAACCCCCCATACCGTACACAGCGCTCAACCCAACCCCCCCCATACCGTACACAGCGCTCAACCCAACCCCCCCATACCGTACACAGCGCTCAACCCAACCCCCCCATACCGTACACAGCGCTCAACCCAACCCCCCATACCGTACACAGCGCTCAACCCAACCCCCCCATACCGTACACAGCGCTCAACCCAACCCCCCCATACCGTACACAGCGCTCAACCCAACCCCCCCCATACCGTACACAGCGCTCAACCCAACCCCCCCCCCATACCGTACACAGCGCTCAACCCAACCCCCCCATACCGTACACAGCGCTCAACCCAACCCCCCATACCGTACACAGCGCTCAACCCAACCCCCCCATACCGTACACAGCGCTCAACCCAACCCCCCATCTACACCATACCGTACACAGCGCTCAACCCAACCCCCCCCATCTACACCATACCATACACAGCGCTCAACCCAACCCCCCCATCTACGCCATACCGGCCGCATCACCGTACACAGCGCTCAACCCAACCCCCCCATCTACGCCATACCGTACACAGCGCTCAACCCAACCCCCCCCATACCGGCCACATCACCGTACACAGCGCTCAACCCAACCCCCCAATCTGCACCATACCGTACACAGCGCTCAACTCAACCCCCCATCTACGCCATACCATACACAGCGCTCAACTCAACCCCCCCATACCGGCCACATCACCATACACAGCGCTCAACCCAACCCCCCCATCTACGCCATACCGTACACAGCGCTCAACCCAACCCCCCCCATCTACACCATACCGGCCACATCACCGTACACAGCGCTCAACCCAACCCCCCCATCTACGCCATACCGTACACAGCGCTCAACCCAACCCCCCCATCTATGCCATACCGGCCGCATCACCGTACACAGCGCTCAACCCAACCCCCCCATCTACACCATACCGTACACAAGGCTCAACCCAACCCCCCCATACCGGCCGCATCACCGTACACAGCGCTCAAGCCAACCCCCCCATCTACACCATACCGGCCGCATCACCGTACACAACGCTCCGATATCAGCCCAACCCCCCCACATCTACGCCATACCGGCCATATCACCGTACACAGAGCTCCGATATCAACCCAACCCCCCCATCTACACCATACCGTACACAGCGCTCAACCCAACCCCCCCATCTACACCATACTGGCCGCATGACCGTACACAGCCCTCTGATATTAGCCCAACCCCCCCCCATACCGGACACATCACTGTACACAGCGCTCAACCCAACCCCCCATCTACGCCATACCGGCCGCATCACCGTACACAGCGCTCCGATATCAGCCCAACCCCCCCATCTACGCCATACCGGCCACATCACCGTACACAGCGCTCCGATATCAGCCCAACCCCCCCCCCCCTAACCGGCCGCATCACCGTACACAGCGCTCAACCCAACCCCCCATCTACGCCATACCGGCCGCATCACCGTACACAGCGCTCCAATATCAACCCAACCCCCCCATCTTCACCATACCGTACACAGCGCTCCGATATCAGCCCAACCCCCCCATCTACACCATACCGGCCACATCACCGTACACAGCGCTCAACCTAACCCCCCCATATACGCCATACCGGCCGCATCACCGCACACAGCGCTCCGATATCAGCCCAACCCCCCCCCCATACCGGACACATCACCGTACACAGCGCTCCGATATCAACCCAACCCCCCCCACATCTACGCCATACCGGCCACATCACCGTGCACAGCACTCCGATATCAGCCCAACCCCCCATCTACCCCATACCGGCCGCATCACCGTACACATCGCTCCGATATCAGCCCAACCCCCCCCATCTACGCCATACCGGCCGCATCACCGTACACAGCGCTCCAATATCAACCCAACCCCCCCATCTACACCATACCGTACACAGCGCTCCAATATCAGCCCAACCCCCCCATCTACACCATACCGGCCACATCAACTGTACACAGCGCTCAACCCAACCCCCCATCTACGCCATACCGGACACATCACCGTACACCAGCGCTCCGATATCAACCCAACCCCCCCACATCTACGCCAAAACGGCCGCATCACCGTATACAGCACTCCGATATCAGCCCAACCCCCCCCATACCGGCCGCATCACCGTACACAGCGCTCCGATATCAACCCAACCCCCCATCTACACCATACCGTACACAGCACTCCGATATCAACCCAACCCCCCCATCTACGCTATACCGGCCGCATCACCGTACACAGAGCTCCGATATCAACCAACCCCCCCCCCCATCTATGCCATACCATACACAGCGCTCCTATATCAACCCAACCCCCCCATCTACACCATACCGTACACAGCACTCCGATATCAACCCAACCCCCCATCTACGCCATACCGGCCGCATCACCGTACACAGCGCTCCGATATCGGCCCAACCCCCCATCTCCGCCATACCGGCCACATCACCGTACACAGCGCTCCGATATCAGCCCAACCCCCCCCCCTAACCGGCCGCATCACCGTACACAGTGCTCAACCCAACCCCCCATCTATGCCATACCGGCCGCATCACCGTACACAGCGCTCCGATATCAACCCAACCCCCCCATCTTCACCATACCGTACACAGCGCTCCGATATCAGCCCAACCCCCCCCATCTACACCATACCGGCCACATCACCGTACACAGCGCTCAACCCAACCCCCCATATACGCCATACTGGCCGCATCACCGCACACAGCGCTCCGATATCAGCCCAACCCCCCCCCATACCGGACACATCACCGTACACAGCGCTCCGATATCAACCCAACCCCCCCCCACATCTACGCCATACCGGCCACATCACCGTACACAGCACTCCGATATCAGCCCAACCCCCCATCTACGCCATACCGGCCGCATCACCGTACACAGCGCTCCGATGTCAGCCCAACCCCCCATCTACGCAATACCGGCTGCATCACCGTACACAGCGCTCCAATATCAATTCAACCCCCCCATCTACACCATACTGTACACATCACCGTACACAGCGCTCAACCCAACACCCCCATCTACGCCATACCGGCCGCATTACCGTACACAGCGCTCCGATATCAGCCCAACCCCCCCCCATACCGGACACATCACCGTACACAGCGCTCCGATATCAACCCACCCCCCCCACATCTACGCCATACCGGCCACATCACCGTGCACAGCACTCCGATATCAGCCCAACCCCCCATCTGCGCCATACCGGCCGCATCACCGTATACAGCACTCCGATATCAGCCCAACCCCCCCCCATACCGGCCGCATCACCGTACACAGCGCTCCGATATCAGCCCAACCCCCCCATCTACGCCATAACCGGCCACATCACCGTACACAGCGCTCCGATATCAGCCCAACCCCCCCATCTACGCCATACCGGCCGCATCACGTACACAGCACTCCGATATCAACCCAACCCCCCCATCTACACCATACCGTACACAGCACTCCGATATCAACCCAACCCCCCCATCTACGCCATACCGGCCGCATCACCGTACACAGAGCTCCGATATCAACCCAACCCCCCCCCATCTACGCCATACCATACACAGCGCTCCGATATCAACCCAACCCCCCCATCTACGCCATACCGGCCACATCACCGTACACAGCGCTCCGATATCAACCCAATCCCCCCATCTACGCCATACCGCCGCATCACTGTACACAGCGCTCCGATATCAGCCCCAACCCCCCCCCCCATACCGGCCGCATCACCGTACACAGCGCTCCGATATCAGCCCAACCCCCCCATCTACGCCATACCGGCCGCATCACCGTACACAGCACTCCGATATCAGCCCAACCCCCCCACATCTACGCCATACCGTACACAGCACTCCGATATCAGCCCAACCCCCCATCTACGCCATACCGGCCGCATCACCGTACACAGCACTCCGATATCAGCCCAACCCCCCCATCTACACCATACCGTACACAGCGCTCTGATATCAGCCCAACCCCCCCATCTACACCATACCATACACAGCGCTCCGATATCAGCCCAACCCCCCCATCTACACCATACCGTACACAGCGCTCTGATATCAACCCAACCCCCCCATCTACGCCATACCGGCCGCATCACGTGCACAGCGCTCCGATATCAGCCCAACCCCCCCATCTACACCATACCGGCCGCATCACCGTACATAGAGCTCCGATATCAACCCAACCCCCCCCCCATCTACGCCATACCGGCCGCATCACTGTACACAGCACTCCAATATCAACCCAACCCCCATACCGGCCGCATCACCGTACACAGCGCTCCGATATCAACCCAACCCCCCCATACCGGCCGTGTCACCGTACACAGCGCTCTGATATCAGCCCAACCCCCCCATACCGGCCGCATCACCGTACACAGCGCTCCGATATCAGTCCAACCCCCCCCCATACCGGCCGCATCACCGTACACAGCGCTCCGATATCAACCCAACCCCCCCATCTACACCATGCCGGCCGCATCACCGTACACAGTGCTCCGATATCAGCCCAAGCCCCCCATCTACACCATACCGGCCGCATCACCGTACACAGCACTCCGATATCAGCCCAACCCCCCCCACATCTACGCCATACCGGACACAGCACTCCGATATCAGCCCAACCCCCCCATCTACACCATACCGGCCGCATCACCATACACAGCGCTCCGATATCAGCCCAACCCCCCCATCTACACCATACCGGACACATCACCGTACACAGCGCTCCGATATCAGCCCAACCCCCCATCTACACCATACCGTACACATCACCGTACACAGCGCTCCGATATCAGCCCAACCCCCCATCTACACCATACCGTACACAGCACTCCGATATCAGCCCAACCCCCCATCTACGCCATACCGGCCGCATCACCGTACACAGCGCTCCGATATCAGCCCAACCCCCCATCTACACCATACCAGCCGCATCACCGTACATAGTGCTCCGATATCAGCCCAACCCCCCCATCTACACCATACCAGACAAATCACAGTACACAGCACTCCGATATCAGCCCAACCCCCCCACCTACACCATACCGGCGGCATCACCGTACACAGCGCTCCGATATCAACCCAACCCCCCCATCTACACCATACCGTACACAGCGCTCAACCCAACCCCCCCATCTACACCATATTGGCCGCATCACCGTACACAGCCCTCTGATATTAGCCCAACCCCCCCCCCATACCGGACACATCACTGTACACAGCGCTCAACCCAACCCCCCCCATCTACGCCATACCGGCCGCATCACCGTACACAGCGCTCCGATATCAGCCCAACCCCCCCATCTACGCCATACCGGCCACATCACCGTACACAGCGCTCCGATATCAGCCCAACCCCCCCCTAACCGGCCGCATCACCGTACACAGCGCTCAACCCAACCCCCATCTACGCCATACCGGCCGCATCACCGTACACAGCGCTCCGATATCAACCCAACCCCCCCATCTTCACCATACCGTACACAGCGCTCCGATATCAGCCCAACCCCCCCCATCTTCACCATACCGGCCACATCACCATACACAGCGCTCAACCCAACCCCCCCATATACGCCATACCGGCCGCATCACCGCACACAGCGCTCCGATATCAGCCCAACCCCCCTCCCATACCGGACACATCACCGTACACAGCGCTCCGATATCAACCCAACCCCCCCCCCCACATCTACGCCATACCGGCCACATCACCGTACACAGCACTCCGATATCAGCCCAACCCCCCATCTACCCCATACCGGCCGCATCACCGTACACAGCGCTCCGATATCAGCCCAACCCCCCCATCTACGCCATACCGGCCGCATCACCATACACAGCGCTCCAATATCAACCCAACCCCCCATCTACACCATACCGTACACAGCGCTCCAATATCAGCCCAACCCCCCCATCTACACCATACCGGCCACATCACTGTACACAGCGCTCAACCCAACCCCCCCATCTACGCCATACCGGCCGCATCACCGTACACAGCGCTCCGATATCAGCCCAACCCCCCATACCGGACACATCACCGTACACAGCGCTCCGATATCAACCCAACCCCCCCCACATCTACGCCAAAACGGCCGCATCACCGTATACAGCACTCCGATATCAGCCCAACCCCCCCCATACCGGCCGCATCACCGTACACAGCGCTCCGATATCAACCCAACCCCCCATCTACACCATACCGTACACAGCACTCCGATATCAACCCAACCCCCCCATCTACGCCATACCGGCCGCATCACCGTACACAGAGCTCCGATATCAACCCAACCCCCCCCCCATCTATGCCATACCATACACAGCGCTCCGATATCAACCCAACCCCCCCATCTACACCATACCGTACACAGCACTCCGATATCAACCCAACCCCCCATCTACGCCATACCGGCTGCATCACCGTACACAGCGCTCCGATATCGGCCCAACCCCCCCATCTACGCCATACCGGCCACATCACCGTACACAGCGCTCCGATATCAGCCCAACCCCCCCCATACCGGCCGCATCACCGTACACAGTGCTCAACCCAACCCCCCATCTATGCCATACCGTACACAGCGCTCCGATATCAGCCCAACCCCCCCCATCTACACCATACCGGCCACATCACCGTACACAGCGCTCAACCCAACCCCCCATATACGCCATACCGGCCGCATCACCGCACACAGCGCTCCGATATCAGCCCAACCCCCCCCCATACCGGACACATCACCGTACACAGCGCTCCGATATCAACCCAACCCCCCCCCACATCTACGCCATACCGGCCACATCACCGTACACAGCACTCCGATATCAGCCCAACCCCCCATCTACGCCATACCGGCCGCATCACCGTACACAGCGCTCCGATGTCAGCCCAACCCCCCCATCTACGCAATACCAGCTGCATCACCGTACACAGCGCTCCAATATCAACTCAACCCCCCCATCTACACCATACCGTACACATCACCGTACACAGCGCTCAACCCAACACCCCCATCTACGCCATACCGGCCGCATTACCGTACACAGCGCTCCGATATCAGCCCAACCCCCCCCCCGTACCGGACACATCACCGTACACAGCGCTCCGATATCAACCCACCCCCCCCACATCTACGCCATACCGGCCACATCACCGTACACAGCACTCCGATATCAGCCCAACCCCCCATCTGCGCCATACCGGCCGCATCACCGTATACAGCACTCCGATATCAGCCCAACCCCCCCCCCCATACCGGCCGCATCACCGTACACAGCGCTCCGATATCAGCCCAACCCCCCCATCTACGCCATACCGGCCACATCACCGTACACAGCGCTCCGATATCAGCCCAACCCCCCCATCTACGCCATACCGGCCGCATCACGTACACAGCACTCCGATATCAACCCAACCCCCCCATCTACACCATACCGTACACAGCACTCCGATATCAACCCAACCCCCCCATCTACGCCATACCGGCCGCATCACCGTACACAGAGCTCCGATATCAACCCAACCCCCCCATCTACGCCATACCATACACAGCGCTCCGATATCAACCCAACCCCCCCATCTACGCCATACCGGCCACATCACGTACACAGCGCTCCGATATCAACCCAACCCCCCCATCTACGCCATACCGGCCACATCACGTACACAGCGCTCCGATATCAACCCAATCCCCCCATCTACGCCATACCGGCCGCATCACTGTACACAGCGCTCCGATATCAGCCCAACCCCCCCCCCCCATACCGGCCGCATCACCGTACACAGCGCTCCGATATCAGCCCAACCCCCCCATCTACGCCATACCGGCCGCATCACCGTACACAGCACTCCGATATCAGCCCAACCCCCCCACATCTACGCCATACCGTACACAGCACTCCGATATCAGCCCAACCCCCCATCTACGCCATACCGGCCGCATCACCGTACACAGCACTCCGATATCAGCCCAACCCCCCCATCTACACCATACCGTACACAGCGCTCTGATATCAGCCCAACCCCCCCATCTACACCATACCGTACACAGCGCTCCGATATCAGCCCAACCCCCCCATCTACACCATACCGGCCGCATCACGTGCACAGCGCTCCGATATCAGCCCAACCCCCCATCTACACCATACCGTACACAGCGCTCCGATATCAGCCCAACCCCCCCATCTACACCATACCATACACAGCGCTCCGATATCAGCCCAACCCCCCCATCTACACCATACCGTACACAGCGCTCTGATATCAGCCCAACCCCCCCATCTACACCATACCGTACACAGCGCTCTGATATCAACCCAACCCCCCCATCTACGCCATACCGACCGCATCACGTGCACAGCGCTCCGATATCAGCCCAACCCCCCCATCTACACCATACCGGCCGCATCACCGTACATAGAGCTCCAATATCAACCCAACCCCCCCCATCTACGCCATACCGGCCGCATCACTGTACACAGCACTCCGATATCAACCCAACCCCCATACCGGCCGCATCACCGTACACAGCACTCCGATATCAACCCAACCCCCCCATACCGGCCGTGTCACCGTACACAGCGCTCTGATATCAGCCCAACCCCCCCATACCGGCCGCATCACCGTACACAGCGCTCCGATATCAGTCCAACCCCCCCCATACCGGCCGCATCACCGTACACAGCGCTCCGATATCAACCCAACCCCCCCATCTACACCATGCCGGCCGCATCACCGTACACAGTGCTCCGATATCAGCCCAAGCCCCCCATCTACACCATACCGGCCGCATCACCGTACACAGCACTCCGATATCAGCCCAACCCCCCCCCACATCTACGCCATACCGGACACAGCACTCCGATATCAGCCCAACCCCCCCATCTACACCATACCGGCCGCATCACCGTACATAGCGCTCCGATATCAGCCCAACCCCCCCATCTACACCATACCGTACACATCACCGTACACAGCGCTCCGATATCAGCCCAACCCCCCATCTACACCATACCGTACACATCACCGTACACAGCGCTCCGATATCAGCCCAACCCCCCATCTACACCATACCGGACACATCACCGTACACAGCACTCCGATATCAGCCCAACCCCCCATCTACGCCATACCGGCCGCATCACCGTACACAGCGCTCCGATATCAGCCCAACCCCCCATCTACACCATACCGGCCGCATCACCGTACATAGCGCTCCGATATCAGCCCAACCCCCCCATCTACACCATACCAGACACATCACAGTACACAGCACTCCGATATCAGCCCAACCCCCCCACCTACACCATACCGGCGGCATCACCGTACACAGCGCTCCGATATCAACCCAACCCCCCCATCTACACCATACCGGCCGCATCACCACACACAGCGCTCCGATATCAGTCCAAAACCCCCCCCATCTACACCATACCGGCCGCATCACCGTACACAGCGCTCCGATATCAACCCAACCCCTCCATCTACACCATACCGGACACATCACCGTACACAGCCCTCCGATATCAGGCCAACCCCCTCCCCCATACTGGCCGCATCACCGTACACAGCGCTCCGATATCAACCCAACCCCCCCCCCACATCTACGCCATACCGGCCACATCACCATACACAGCACTCCGATATCAACCCAACCCCCCCCATCTACGCCATACCGGCCGCATCACTATACACAGCACTCCGATATCAACCCAACCCCCCCATCTACACCATACCGGCCGTATCACCGTACACAGCGCTCCGATATGAGCGCAACCCCCCACATCTACGCCATACCGGCCGTATCACCGTACACAGCGCTCCGATATCAGCCCAACCCCCCCCATCTACACCATACCGGCCGCATCACCGTACATAGAGCTCCGATATCAACCCAACCCCCCCCCATCTATGCCATACTGGCCGCATCACCATACACAGCACTCCGATATCAACCCAACCCCCCCATCTATGCCATACCGGCCGCATCACTGTAGACAGCACTCCGATATCAGCCCAACCCCCCCATCTACCCCATACCGGCTGCATCACCGTACACAGCAGTCCGATATCAGCCCAACCCCCACCATCTACGCCATACCAGCCGTATCACCTTACACAGCACTCCGATATCAGCCCAACCCCCCCATCTACGCCATACCGGCCGTATCACCTTACACAGCACTCCGATATCAGCCCAACCCCCCCCATCTACGCCATACCGGCCGCATCATGCCCGTTCTACGGAACCATCGAATGATTGAGTTCCTTCCAACCTAAAGGATGTCCAAATGTCTTCCTTTATACTTGGAGGAGCGAAATAGGAAAGAAAGGAACCGTTACTTAGAATTCTCATCTAAACTATTGGACAAAAAAAAATTATAGAAAGTAATAGAAAGTGATAGAAAGTGATAGAAAGTGATAGAAAGTAATACAAGTGATAGAAAGTGATAGAAAGTGATAGAAAGTAATACAAGTGATAGAAAGTGATAGAAAGTGATAGAAAGTAATACAAGTGATAGAAAGTGATAGAAAGTGATACAAGTGATAGAAAGTGATAGAAAGTGATAGAAAGTGATACAAGTGATAGAAAGTGATAGAAAGTGATAGAAAGTGATACAAGTGATAGAAAGTGATAGAAAGTGATACAAGTGATAGAAAGTGATAGAAAGTGATACAAGTGATAGAAAGTGATACAAGTGATAGAAAGTGATAGAAAGTGATAGAAAGTAATACAAGTGATAGAAAGTGATACAAGTGATAGAAAGTGATAGAAAGTAATACAAGTGATAGAAAGTGATAGAAAGTGATACAAGTGATACAAGTGATAGAAAGTGATAGAAAGTGATAGAAAGTGAAACAAGTGATAGAAAGTGATACAAGTGATAGAAAGTGATAGAAAGTGATAGAAAGTGATACAAGTGATACAAGTGATAGAAAGTGATAGAAAGTGATAGAAAGTGAAACAAGTGATAGAAAGTGATACAAGTGATAGAAAGTGATAGAAAGTGATAGAAAGTGATACAAGTGATATAAAGTGATACAAGTGATAGAAAGTGATAGAAAGTGATAGAAAGTGATACAAGTGATACAAGTGATATAAAGTGATACAAGTGATAGAAAGTGATAGAAAGTGATAGAAAGTGATAGAAAGTGATACAAGTGATATAAAGTAATACAAGTCAAAGAAAGTGATAGAAAGTGATACAAGTCATAGAAAGTGATAGAAAGTGATACAAGTGATATAAAGTAATACAAGTCAAAGAAAGTGATAGAAAGTGATACAAGTCATAGAAAGTGATAGAAAGTGATAGAAAGTGATAGAAAGTGATACAAGTGATATAAAGTAATACAAGTCAAAGAAAGTCATAGAAAGTGATAGAAAGTGATAGAAAGTGATAGAAAGTGATATAAAGTGATAGAAAGTGATATAAGTCATAGAAAGTGATAGAAAGTGATACAAGTGATAGAAAGTGATACAAGTGATAGAAAGTGATGGCGTCACCTCTCACTATGGTGGTCCATCCATGGTCTGTACTTGTCGTCAGCTGGGTGCCATCAGAAGTCACATTACTACTGAAAATGCCAGGTTTTCTGGCTGGTATGTTGACCCACTGGCATCCAAACTTCTGTAACCCAGAATAACTATACAATTCAACAACAGCGGCCAATCAATAAGGGGCGCTGCCCCCATAATTTGCATGCATGGTGCCGGACTTTCTATGAGTTTTTTTTTTCAAGCACATGATTAGAGCCTGAGGTTCTAATTGGCTTGAAAAAGGTTGGCCTCTGGGTGCAGAACCCACCCACTTGTGACACTAGAAAATTAATATTCGCTATTGTTTCCAGCTTCTCCTCCCGGCCAATCAGGGCAGGAGGTGGATCTGGAGAAGACCGGGTTGGCCGGGAGGAGAAACCCGGGGAATCTGCGGCGGTGGAGGGGTGAGTGCGGACCGGGGGGGGGGGGGTGTTTTCCACCCCCCCAAATAAGTTTAGCACCTATTTGCAAAAGTATGTAGGCATAGGACACACCCCTGCCACGCCCTATTAAAGGAGAATTATACAAACAAATGATTAGTTAAACCCACAAGTGCTTTTTTTACCACTAATATTCCTTTATACTTTATATCGGCTTTTGGAATTTTCAAATGCAGCAATTTAGAAATTGGATGAAAGGTTGGGAGATAAATAATACATTTATATACAATATATATATACAGAGCAACATGAGGGACCAATGAGGAGGAAAGAGGGACAGAGGGACACATTGTTCTAAATCAGGGACAGTTGGGATCTATGCAACATGCCTTGATGGGCGGGTGTCAGTCTGGAGGAGGGGCGTTCCTAGGCAGGCTGTATTTGCATAAGTAATGCCCACATGTGATGCTGAGCCTCTATGATCATAAAAACTGAAAACCATAAAAACATGGTGTGACCAGTGTGGTGTGAAGGAAATTGAGTGTCTTGTACAGAGCCCTGACCTCATCCCTACTGATCACCTGACCTCATCCCTACTCAATACCTGACCTCATCCCTACTGATCACCTGACCTCATGCCTACTGATCACCTGACCTCATCCCTACTGATCACCTGACCTTATCCCTACTGATCACCTGACCTCATCTCTACTGATCACCTGACCTCATCTCTACTGATCACCTGACCTCATCCCTACTGATCACCTTGGGAATGCTAATAATGACCAAGGTCTTCTTTTTGGGTGTCCAATGTGGGGCCCAACATGCGAGCCAGGTCTTCTCATCCAACCTCACAGATGGCTACAAATTCCCACAGACATTCTCCAATCTTCTACTAAGAGTTTTCAGAAGATTTGGGAGGACGGTATAGCCATCCTCACAAAGAGAGAGAGGGGGACAACTCCATAAAGACATGGTGTGACCAGTGTGGTGTGGAGGAACTCGAGTGTCCTGCACAGAGCCCTGACCTCATCCCTACTGAACACCTGACCTCATCACTATCGAATCACCTTTGGCATGAACTGGACCATGACTGTGAATGGCCTCCACAGAGAGACTTGACTTCAACCCCACTGAACACCGTTGGGATGAAATTGGAATTAGTCGGGTCTTCTCAACCAACATCTCCATAGAGACATGATGTGACCCGTTTGGTGTGGAGGAACTTGAGTGTCCCTACCAATCACCTTTGGGAAGAATCGGTAAGCTGTTAATGACCCAGGTCTTTTTCTTGGTGCCCAACTTGGGGCCTAACATATGAGCCAGGGTTTCTCATCCAACAAGCATTTTTAGAAGATTTGGGAGGATGGTATAGTCATAAAAGGGGGCAACTCTATACTAAAGAACATGATGTGACCAGTTTGGTGTGAAGGAACTTGAGTGTCCTGATCTCATCCCTACTGATCACCTTTGGAATGAATTGGAACACTGATGGTGAGTTAGATCTTCTTTTTTTGGTGCCCAACGTGTGGGCCAGGTCTTTTCATCCACCATCAGTGCCCGGCCTGGCCAAAAATTCCCCCAGGAACACCACAAAGAGGGGCAACACCATAATAATGGGCATGGTTTTTGGAATGAGATGTCCAGCTCCATAAAGACACGATTTGACCAGTCACCTTGAGAGTTTCTACAAAGTTGCATTGTTGCAGTCTGATCACTGGAGGAGGGGAGACTGAGGAAATGCTTCCTCCCACCTGCAGCAGACTGATGATGTCATCTCTGCCTAGGCAAAGGCTTTTTAATGATATAAGGTGGAGCTTGTATCCTGTGGTATATTATGACATGTCAGAATGTATTCATGGAGTCTGGTGAAGTTACTGAAGGGTCCTATAGAAGATGTCAGGTCCTCCCTGCTGTCTCAGGGACATTGAAGGAAATTCAGAGCCGTAAAGCGGCGTATCTTAAGATTATTCTTTGATTCAGGCCCCTTTGAGTTTTTTTACCCTTCATCGTCATGGGAATAGATTGATTGGGGAGCCATGGCAACATATTTGATTTGTGACCAAGCCGTGACAAGTCCTGGTAACCAGAGCGGCACCGAGCTCCGACCCGGGAGGAGAAGCCAGCAGAAGATGACCTTAGGTAGCCCATCTCCGTGATGGAGAGAGGGGGTCATGTAGGGCTTCCCTGCGGGTGATAATGAGACGTTCAGACCGTTGGCAGCGCTTATTATCGCCGAAACAAAAAGGCGTCTTTTGTCTTCCTGCGTTCTTTGTGTTCTATATGTCAGGCTGATCAATCCTCAAATCCTACGCCCGGGATTGGAGACCAGGGTCCTAAAAATGAAACCTTGGTTAGTTTCAAACTCCCAGATAAGAATTAGCAGTCTGGAGAAGAAATGTGAAGCTGCTGATAAGACATATTTGTATGTAGGACAGCGGGGGAGGAGCGGCACGCCAAGGCAATGATTAAAACGAACTCTGTCCCAGGACGCACCGAACCAGCCAGGCTTAAAGGGACACACCGCCCAAATAAAATCATTTACATGGCACTGTTGGATGGGATTCGTTTTCTCTTTTTTCCTTCATATCATCGCAGCTACTAAGGAGGCTTTTTATAAGAACTTTGATGGCAATTTGTCGTGAATGCGCATTTACAACCTGGGCAAAAACAAATGTCCTTCAGGCTCTTTTCTCTACTGAACGAATGTTCTATTATTATGGGCACTAGATGGCACTGAGGAGCACGGGAAATGTGTATGTCTTTTCAACTAAAGATACAATGTAATAATGAATTGATGCATTGTATCTCTTCTTACAAAGACATAAGTATTTCCTATGCTCCTGAGCTCCACCTAGTGGCCATAATATAACACATGCTGTGTAATGTACATTCTCCCTTCTATCTCTGTATGGGAATGACGGCTCTGCAATTATTTTAATTTTAAAAAAAACATCTAAGTCCCTTTTTCCCTATAGATATCCAGCTGTCACATGACCTGGCTCTCTCCCAGCCGAGTCTGCAGGGAAACCTAAGTAGGAGGAGTAGGAGGAGCTTCTAGTCCTCTGCTGCCGGTCACATGACAAACATAAAAACAGTCTTTTGGAATATGGATTAAAAATAAATAATATCAATAAACTGTTATAAATTATCATCTAAATATATATTTGAAATCAAATCTTTATTATTATTTTTTGGCAATAACATGATGTGGGAGGAGTTCTGCCAATCACAGGCTGTGTCACGCCCCCTCCAGCCTGTGTCTTAGAATAAGAGGGAGGTGAAGCCTCCATCAATCTACATGGCCCGCCCCCCATTGTGTTTAGCTGGTTAGTGGGCATGGAGGAGGAGGAGGAAGGGAGTGGCCTGTCATTGTGTATACGCCCACATGTGTGACTCTATAGTCACATGGGCGGCTCAGATGTGAAAGGGAGGAAATTCTCAGCATAGAAACTCACTGAAAACTGAGCATGTGCAGAGTGGCCACCACTGTTCTACAAAATCCCTAACTGCAGTGGGGACATGGACAGAAGGGGGAGATAGAGAGCAGCAGAATCAACCAGAAGCGGAATATCATAGTGATGAGTGAGTATGACCAGCATGGAATACACCATTTATTCATCGATTTTTTATGATGGGGGGTTTAGTGACACTTTAAGTTAAAAAAAAAGGTACACCAGATAATGATAAAAAAAAATGAAAGCCCCCCACCCCCATGCACATACAAGTGTAGACACCTGCAGTGGGGGCATTTACCATTGCAGCACACGTGGGGGATGCCGCTCATGTCGGGGGGGGATAATTTTGGGGCCATGGTGGACGGCTAACT
Organism: Lithobates septentrionalis; assembly: GCA_037952835.1. Classification (NCBI taxonomy): domain Eukaryota; kingdom Metazoa; phylum Chordata; class Amphibia; order Anura; family Ranidae; genus Lithobates; species Lithobates septentrionalis. The sequence goes on from JBBDGP010003835.1 coordinate 64,216, forward strand.
CTACACTGATGACCTGTGAAGGCTTTTCCGGCATTGCCTATGAACAATTTTGGGTATCGATATGATGTCAGATTGTTTCCTAACAGAACGGAGGATTCTCCGAATACGGCGAGTGACTGACCATGTACAGGCTGAGGTGGGTTAGAAGTCACGTTCGGACCCCTCTTAATGATATTCGTTGCTCTGGCACAATGGAGGCCTTTCGGTTGGAGGTTATATTTGGTTGAACTTCATCAGACCGTTCCAGAGAAGATCGGATCAAACTGGGGAACTTTTTTGAAGACCCGTTTCAGGATGGCGTGGGTTAAAGCCGTCCTTTAGGCCGCTGGGTAATTAAACCTCGGATGGATTCCATGGGCATCTGAAGTTCTCAGCACGACTTGGGATGAACTTATCGGAAAATCCCAGAGCCGAAGGTATTTGCTGAACGCGCTCTCATCTAAAGCCCAGAAGATTAAGCAGAAGTGTTTGTGACTTGTAAATTCCTCTTTCCTCCGGACGCACGCCGCAGACTTTCTACGACTTGCCAGCGGCTGACGGAGGATTTAGGGGAGTGAGCTGCTGCTTCAGATTTGTCCTAACAAGATGATCAAAGGGAAATTTGTGGAAAAAAACATGCCTGTGAGAGAAGAACAGGAGCCCCGCTGTATGGACAAGCACCTTGCACCTGTTCACGGGGAAAGAACAGAGAAGCGCGGCGTCTGGGGAGCGCTGATAAGACGGCGGGCACCTGGAAGTATTACAGAATATCTCCCACATGAAAAGACTCAGATAAAGACGATACCTTCAGATCTCCAATAATCCCCCGCCTTTCCAATCTGCCTGTTGGGGTATTACGGGTCACCCGCCGATTGGTTCAGTGGTGACACGCAGCGGCTGACAAGACCTTATCTGAAATGGGATCGGATTTACCGACCTCAGATCTGAGAAGTAATACCAGGACGTATCTCCGAGCACCATACACAAACCAACACTCAACAAGTCTGCCCCATAAGAGTCAGCACTTCCAAACTTTACCAGGAAGTGATGAGGAAAGAAGGTCCTGGATGTTGGACTTGGGCCTCAAGAATGAGAGAAATGACAAGTGGAGGGTCAGACGTTCAACCGAAGAGAACATTTCACCGCCGTCCACCCTGAGCGCTGGTCACATGGCCTTGGTCACGGTGAAGCATCTTCGGGGGCCACAAATCTTAGTGGAGCCACTTAACGAATGTAAACAAACAAAAGATTTCCCGGACCAGCCAGCCTGCAAAACGACCAAATTTCCCTTCCAACAGTTTACGTTAAAAAACAGAGGGTTATGTTTGCACACATTTGCAAATACAGTTTATGTGTAAGATGCAGTGCCCACCCCCAAGGGACCTCTGTATATACTGCGCTCCTAACGCTAACATATCCAGAGTCTCCATAGTACGAGCACACACACATATATATATATATCAATGGGCAGGTAGAGGGCAGGTGTGCCTGGAGGGAGCACAAGGCACAGGAACGCACGTGGCGGCAAGCAAAAGCATCCCGTGAGTCCCGGCACCCAATTCAACCAGGCTGGCTGGTAAGTGTGCCAGGCAGTGGCGCCTGGCCCCCCAGCCAGCCAACCATACCCCTCCCCCCGCACTCGATCAATCGTTCCCCCCCCCGTCGACCGCCGCTTCGCTCACCCATCACTCACCAGCCCCACACTTACCCCATACAGGTTGCAGCTTCGGCGACTTCCCCCCCAAGCATCTCCTCCTGAGTCCCAGCGGCTGCTTCTCCTCCTGGCCAATCAGGACTTAGGACTTAGCAAAGAGAATCAGGAAGAGATTCATTGGTTATTGTCACACCACTGGGTGAGCTCAGGTGCCATGCTCTGTGCCCTGAGACCACCCTTTATTGAAGCCATTTAGAGCCTCAGGTTGTAATCACATGCTTCTAAAAAAAAGAAACCCCATTGGAATCCATGCGTCCGGCGCCCTGCATGTAGATTTAGGGGGCTGGACATTTGGATTAGGGGGGCGACACCCTGTATGTAGATTAGGGGCCGGACATATGGATTAGGGGGGCGGCACCCTGTATGTAGATTAGGGGCCGGACATATGGATTAGGGGGGTGACACCCTGTATGTAGATTAGGGGCCGGACATATGGATTAGGGGGGCGGCACCCTGTATGTAGATTAGGGGCCGGACATATGGATTAGGGGGGCGGCACCCTGTATGTAGATTAGGGGCCGGACATATGGATTAGGGGGGTAACACCCTGTATGTAGATTAGGGGCCGGACATATGGATTAGGGGGGCGACACCCTGCATGTAGATTAGGGGGCGGCACCCTGCATGTAGATTAGGGGCCTGGACATATGTATTAGGGGGCGGCGCCCTGCATGTAGATTAGGGGCTGGGCGCATTGAATTAGGGGGGTGGCACCCTGTAATGTAGATTAGGGGTCAGACATATGGATTAGGGGGGGCGGCGCCCTGCATGTAGATTAGGGGCCTGGACATATGTATTAGGGGGCGGCGCCCTGCATGTAGATTAGGGGTCAGACATATGGATAAGGGGAGCGGCACCCTGCATGCAGATTAGGGGCCGGGTGCATGGATTAGGGGGGCAGCGCCCTGCATGTAGTTTAGGGGCCGGGCATATGGATTATTGGGGCGGCGCCCTGCATGTAGATTAGTGGCCGGGTGCATAGATTAGGGGGGCAGCGCCCTGCATGTAGATTAGGGGCCGGACATATGGATTAGGGGGGCAGCGCCCTGCATGTAGATTAGGGGCCGGACATATGGATTAGGGGGGCGACACCCTGCATGTACATTAGGGGGCTGGACATATGGATTAGGGGGCGGCACCCTGCATGTAGATTAGGGGCCGGACATATGGATTAGGGGGGCGGCACCCTGTATGTAGATTAGGGGGTCGGACATATGGATTAGGGGGTGGCACCCTGTATATAGATTAGGGGCTGGGCGCATTGGATTAGGGGGGTGGCCCCTGTAATGTAGATTAGGGGCTGGGCGCATGGATTAGGGGGGCGGCACCCTGCATGTAGATTAGGGGTCAGACATATGGATTAGGGGGGCGGCGTCCTGCATGTAGATTAGGGGCCTGGACATATGTATTAGGGGGCGGCACCCTGCATGTAGATTAGGGGTCAGACATATGGATAAGGGGAGCGGCACCCTGCATGCAGTTTAGGGGCCGGGTGCATGGATTAGGGGGACAGCGCCCTGCATGTAGTTTAGGGGCCGGACATATGGATTAGGGGGCGGTGCCCTGCATGTAGATTAGGGGCCAGGTGCATTGGATTAGGGAGGTGGTGCCGTGCATGTAGATTAGAGGCCGGGCGCATAGATTAGGGGGGATGCACTTCTGTACCCCGTATGAGTGGCCGCCACTGGTGCTGGGAAAGTTCCCATCATAGAACACGATGAATAAATGGTGTATTCCATGCTGGTCATACTCACTCATCACTATGACATTCCGCTTCTGGGCGATCTGCAGCTCTCTATCTCCCCCTTCTGTCCATGTCCCCACTGCAGTTAGGGATTTTGCAGAGCAGTGGTGGCCGCTCTGCACATGCTCAGTTCTCAGTGAGTTTCTATGCTGAGCATTTCCTCCCCATCACATCTGAGCCGCCCATGTGACTATAGAGTTACACATGTGGGCGTATACTCAATGACAGGCCACTCCCTCCCTCCTCCTCCACGCCCACTAACCAGCTAAACACAATAGGGTCGGTACATTACATGTAGATTACTGGAGGCTTCACCTTCCTCTTATTCTAAGACACAGGCTGGAGGGGGCGTGACACAGCCTGTGACTGGCAGAACTCCACCCACACCATGTTATTGCCAAAAAAAAATTATAAAGATTTGATTTCAAATATATATTTGTATGATAATTTATAACAGTTTATTGAAATTAAATTTTTATTTTACTTGTATTTTTTTTAACATGTGCTTGCAATAAAAATATGCTGATAGGAGGGAGAGAACAGAGTGACAGAGAGATGAGCTCATCAGTCTTCTGCTTCTCTTTTCATTGTCCAATCACAGGCAGCAGAGAAAAATCAGATCCATCAGATCCCCTCCCCTGCCAGACAGGGCTGTGCTGTGTGACAGATCTGTATAAATCTCAGGACTGGATGGACACAAAATAGAGGTAAAACTGCCCCCCTCCCCCCAGTATGTAGTTAGCTGATTGCGAAAACGAATCAATGACTGATGGACTGACATGTTCTGACCCCTCTGGACTCCGATGGTAACATGACACAGGATCCGCTCTACGCGTTTCACTCTAATGACCTGGTGTCACCGGTGGAATATCACATGGCGTTGTCACTCCTGCCAGAGCCATAGAATGAATTCCCTGGAGTCAGAAATCTTCTGCAGATAGATGGAGAAGATCCGACTCCACTTGTGACCGCGAGGAGCTTAGCGGGCAAATATATTGTCTGGATGATGAGGGGAATTTATGAGGATTTCATGGAGTCTGAGTAAACATGTCAGAAGACGGACGCAAAGAGAGAAGATATATCCGGAATTTATAGGATTGTGAGGGGCGGAACTCTGACCTCCCCTCCCCCATCCAGAGTCTTCTACTATTCTGTATTCTATCTATCTATTAATCTATCTATCTATCTATCTATCTATCTATCTGTCTGTCTGTCTGTCTGTCTGTCTGTCTGTCTGTCTGTCTGTCTGTCTGTCTGTCTCTCTCTCTCTCTCTCTCTATCTATCTATCTATCTATCTATCGATCGATCGATCGATCGATCGATCGATCGATCTATCTATCTCTATCTATCTATCTATCTATCTATCTATCTATCTATCTATCTATCTATCTATCTATCTATCTATCTATCTATCTATCTATCTATCTATCTATCTATCTATCTATCTATCTCTCTCTCTCTCTCTCTCTCTCTCTC
>JBBDGP010003836.1:0-92034 GCA_037952835.1 Lithobates septentrionalis
CTGTGGAAACTGTGCCTGGGGAAAAAAAAGGCAATCAGATGGCAAAGGACTAGTAACCAGTATTGCCCATGGTGTGTCATTTGAGCTGATCTTTCCCCATTACTGATTTACTATGGTTTGTTCTGTACTGTGTGGAGATGGCCCATCTTGTTAGAGGCAGGGCTTTGCTTCCTCATGTCAGAGCCTCCAGCAAGGAGAACATTGAGCACAGAATGAGTAAAGAAAAAAACAGGGAGATTCTTGCACTGCAGGTCTTCAGGTACAGCTTCCTCTCCAGCAAGGAGAACAGTGAGCTGCACAAGCGTGACACTGCCTAATCTCCTGAGACTACCAGGCTGCTTGGAAGCACTGCAGGTCCTCAGGTACAGCTTCATCTCCAGGAAGGAGAACAGTGAGCAGCACAGAAGTGACAAGTCACCAGAGATTACCAGACTTGAAAGTAATCCTTGCACTGTTTGTCCTTGGATACAGCTTCCAGTCCAGCAAGAAGAGTGAGCAACACCAGTAGTGACCTCACCAAATCTGAGACTACCAGGCTTGGAAGCAGGGAGATACTTGCACTGCGGGTTCTCAGGTACAGTTTCCTCTGCAGCAAAGAGAACAGTGAACTGCACAGTAGTGATGTTACTGAATCTCATTACAAATCTCTGGAGATTGCCGGGCTTAGAAGGGAGATCCTTGCCCTCTCTAGGTCCTCAGATACAGCTTCATCTTTAGCAAGGAAAAGAGTGAGCAGCACAATAGTGACACTGACTAATCTCTGGAGATTACCAGGCTTGGAAGCAAGGAGGTCTCTGCACTACAGGTTCTCAGGTACAGCTTCCTCTCCAGCAAAGACAACAGTAGTGACATCACCAAATCTCCTGAGACTACTAGGCTTGGGATTAGAGAGTTTCTTGCACTGCAGGTCCTCAGGTACAGCTTCCTCTGCAGCAAGGAGAACACTGAGCAGCACAATAGTGACACTGCCTAATATCCAGATATTACCAGGATTTGAAAGCAAGGAGATCTCTGCACTACGTGTTCTCGGGTACAGATTCCTCTCCTGCGAAGAGAACAGTGAGCAGCACAGTAGTGACATCTCCAAATCTACAGAGATTGCCAGGCTTAGAAGCAGGGAGATCCTTGCACTGCAGGTCCTCAGGTACAGCTTTCTCTCCATCAAGGAGGGAGTGTGAACCTTTCCCTTTACCCTGCATGGACCTAGTACACATGCCACTTCAAAGTGACCCTTTCCTAAGCCGGAGTGATGTTCATGGCAAGCTTGGCCAGTGTTGGCATCAGCAATGGCTCCGCCCGCCACCATCCTTTGCTAAAAACCCAGAAAGGTGCCTGTCAGGAACTTGTTTCATCTCCTAAAATTTTTTTGTTGCCTCTTCAGAATTTTCCCCCAAACTGATTGGGCTGACGGGGACGTCGGAGCAGATTTCTCAGGTGGCGAAGGCGTACAGAGTGTACTTCAGCCCTGGGCCCAAAGACGAGGACAGCGATTACATAGTAAGTGTGAAGATAAATTCCTATCCTGCTGATCACTGCATGGTTGGCATGCCGTGCTCTGGCTGCTGATCTCTGTTCCCCATGGCGGCGGCGGTCTCTGTCCCCCCTGGCGGGCGGTGGGTCTCTGTCCCCCCTGGCGGGCGGCGGGTCTCTGTCCCCCCTGGCGGGCGGCGGGTCTCTGTCCCCCCTGGCGGGCGGCGGGTCTCTGTCCCCCCTGGCGGGCGGCGGGTCTCTGTCCCCCCCCTGGCGGGCGGCGGGTCTCTGTCCCCCCCCTGGCGGGCGGCGGGTCTCTGTTCCCCCCCCTGGCGGGCGGCGGGTCTCTGTCCCCCCCCTGGCGGGCGGCGGGTCTCTGTCCCCCCCCTGGCGGGCGGCGGGTCTCTGTCCCCCCCCTGGCGGGCGGCGGGTCTCTGTCCCCCCCTGGCGGGCGGCGGGTCTCTGTCCCCCATGGCGGGCCTCTGTCCCCCATGGCGGTAAACAGGAGCTATGATGTAGTTGATTTCAGGTCACATCGCTTTGTACATGCGATCTCTACCCGCAACCATAACCACATGTTTTCTGCCCCCCCCCCAGGTTGACCACACCATTGTGATGTATCTGCTGGCCCCGGACGGTTCCTTTGTGGATTATTATGGACAGAACAAGAACAACCGCGACATCGCCGGATCCATCGCACTGCACATGACCAAATTCCAGCAGAAGATCTAATGCAGTACTTGCGGGAGGGGAGGGTCATCTTTGTTTACGTTCTTTTTTTTTTTCTTTTATACAAATATTTCCTGTTGCAAACTGAACTATAAATTATGATTATCTATAATAAACATATCATTGATTTTTTCAGCATGGTGTCACATTTACCTGCAGATGTCTTTATCTTATGCTGCACTTGTACTCTTTGTCTATTGATTGCTTAAAGGATAAGTGCATTCATCCTTTTGCCGCCCCTCCTGACCTAACCCCCCTCCTCCCCCACACATGTATGCTTATCTCAATCCAACAGCTGCAGTTTGTTTACATCCAGCGGCACCTAAACTGTCATGGCTTCACATGTGCATTAGTGTCCTATAGACTTCTATGTGGCGGTGTGCCCAGGCCGGAAAGGGTTCCACAGAAGTCTGTGGTTGTAATGTGCGGCCCGGATAGTGAAGACCTAAACTGCTGGATGTAAACGAAACAGAACTGTGGCTATTTTTTAATGCAGCCCAGCGCAGGAGACAGTTGTTTCTGGAATAGGTGTCCCCATTCGATTTGCCCTTTTATTCCTGTTCTGGTAACAACTGTAGAAGATTGGTCTTGTCTCCGCCCCCTCCTGTAGTTTTCTGTAGTAGGTGGAGCCTGCTGAGCTCCTCCCAACAGCTCTGCTCTCTCTCCTTGTGCAGGGGGGCTGGTCATGTCTGCCCCCTCCTGTAGTTTTCTATAGTGGGTGGAGCCTGCTGAGCTCCTCCCACAGCTCTGCTCTCCTTGTGCAGGGGGACTGGTCTTCCTCCTCCTGTAGTGGGTGGAGTCTGCTAAACTCTGCCCACAGCTCTGCTCTCTCTCCTTGTGCAGAGTGACTGGTCTGGTTTCTGTCCCCTCCTGTTGTTTTCTGTAACGGGTGGAGTCTGCTGAGCCCCTCCCACAGCTCTGCTCTCTCCTTGTGCAAGGGGACTAGTCTGGGCTCGGCCCCCCTCCTGTAGCTTTCTAAAGTGGGCGGAACCTGCTCTATCTCTTTGGGCAGGGGGACTGGTCTTGTCTCTGCTCCCGCCTGTTGAGCTCCTCCCACAACTCTGCTCTCTCTCTCTCTTTGTGCAGGGTGATGGGTCTTGTCTGCTCCCTCCTGTAGTGGGTGGGTCCTGCTGGGCCCCTCCCACAGCTATGCTCTGCACATACTATTTAGGCCAGGGGTTGCAAAACTACAAGTCCCATCATGCCTCTGGGTGTCATGCGTGTGGCTGTCAGAGTCTTGCTCTGCCTCGTGGGACTTGTAGTTCTGCAACATCTGGAGGTCCGCTAATTGCATATCCCTGCTATATAGTATTCCCCTTCCTGTTTTGAGCCGCTAAATAATTGTACAATCAATTATTACAGGAACACAGAGATGCAAAATGATATTCCTCCTGTAAAGGGATCTCTGCGTTTCTGGAATAACTGATTGCTTTGCTGGAGAGGAGCTGGGCCGTCACCTGAGATGTACATTTGCAGGCTGATCCCACCCGGGGCACCATGGGGAACGTTTAGCTTTCGCTTCTTCATTTGCAAGGCAGTGATCTGATCTGAGATGTGTCGGCCTTTTCCACTGGGATAAAATCAGCAATTTCTCCTCCTTTTTTTATACGGCATATGTTTAACCAGGAACCCCGCCGGCAAATGTCTCGGGAAGAAAAGTGTGTTAAATGTAGGAAGTTTCCCAATCACATCACTGCCTTGGTGGGGCGGCTACAGAAGCACACAGGCCTTAACTCAATTGGAGCCAAAGAATGACACCAATGGGTTCAGACCATAATGTGGAAGTATCTCCAGTGTGACGCGGTCCCTAGTCTATGGTGGGGTATCTCCGGCGTGACCCGGTCCCTAGTCTATGGTGGGGGTATCTCCGATGTGACACGGTCCCTAGTCTATGGTGGGGGTATCTCCAGTGTGACCCGGTCCCTAGTCTATGGTGGGGGCATCTCCGGTGTGACCCGGTCCCTAGTCTATGGTGGGGGTATCTCCGGTGTGACACGGTCCCTAGTCTATGGTGGGGTATCTCCAGTGTGACCCGGTCCCTAGTCTATGGTGGGAGTATCTCCGGTGTGACGCGGTCCCTAGTCTATGGTGGGGTATCTCCGGTGTGACGCGGTCCCTAGTCTATGGTGGGGTATCTCCGGTGTGACGCGGTCCCTAGTCTATGGTGGGGGTATCTCCAGTGTAACCCGGTCCCTAGTCTATGGAGAGGGGTATCTCCGGTGTGACCCGGTCCCTAGTCTATGGTGGGGGTATCTCCGGTGTGACGCGGTCCCTAGTCTATGGTGGGGTATCTCCGGTGTGACGCGGTCCCTAGTCTATGGTGGGGTATCTCCGGTGTGATGCGGTCCCTAGTCTATGGTGGGGTATCTCTGGTGTGATGCGGTCCCTAGTCTATGGTCGGGGTATCTCCGATGTGACCCGGTCCCTAGTCTATGGTGGGGGTATCTCCGATGTGACGCGGTCCCTAGTCTATGGTGGGGGTATCTCCGATGTGACGCGGTCCCTAGTCTATGGTGGGGGTATCTCCGATGTGACGCGGTCCCTAGTCTATGTTGGGGTATCTCCGATGTGACGCGGTCCCTAGTCTATGTTGTGGTATCTCCGGTGTGACGCGGTCCCTAGTCTATGGTGGGGTATCTCCGGTGTGACGCGGTCCCTAGTCTATGGTGGGGTATCTCCGGTGTGATGCGGTCCCTAGTCTATGGTGGGGTATCTCTGGTGTGATGCGGTCCCTAGTCTATGGTCGGGGTATCTCCGATGTGACCTGGTCCCTAGTCTATGGTCGGGGTATCTCCGATGTGACACGGTCCCTAGTCTATGGTGGGGGTATCTCCAGTGTGTCCCGGTCCCTAGTCTATGGTGCGGTATCTCCGATGTGACGCGGTCCCTAGTCTATGTTGGGGTATCTCCGATGTGACACGGTCCCTAGTCTATGTTGGGGTATCTCCGATGTGACACGGTCCCTAGTCTATGGTGGGGGTATCTCCAGTGTGACCCTGTCCCTAGTCTATGGTGGGGGTATCTCCGGTGTGACACGGTCCCTAGTCTATGTTGGGGTATTGCCGGTGTGACACAGTCCCTAGTCTATGGTGGGGGTATCTCCGGTGTGACGCGGTCCCTAGTCTATGGTGGGGGTATCTCCAGTGTGACCCGGTCCCTAGTCTATGGTGGGGGTATCTCCGATGTGACGCGGTCCCTAGTCTATGGTGGGGGTATCTCCGATGTGACGCGGTCCCTAGTCTATGGTGGGGGTATCTCCGATGTGACGCGGTCCCTAGTCTATGTTGGGGTATCTCCGATGTGACGCGGTCCCTAGTCTATGTTGTGGTATCTCCGATGTGACGCGGTCCCTAGTCTATGTTGTGGTATCTCCGGTGTGACGCGGTCCCTAGTCTATGTTGTGGTATCTCCGGTGTGACGCGGTCCCTAGTCTATGGTGGGGTATCTCCGATGTGACGCGGTCCCTAGTCTATGGTGGGGGTATCTCCGGTGTGACTCGGTCCCTAGTCTATGGTGGGGGTATCTCCAGTGTGACACGGTCCCTAGTCTATGGTCGGGGTATCTCCGATGTGACATGGTCCCTAGTCTATGGTGGGGTATCTCCGATGTGACACGGTCCCTAGTCTATGGTCGGGGTATCTCCAGTGTGACACGGTCCCTAGTCTATGGTGGGGGTATCTCCGGTGTGACGCGGTCCCTAGTCTATGTTGGGGTATCTCCGGTGTGACGCGGTCCCTAGTCTATGGTGGGGGTATCTCCAGTGTGACACGGTCCCTAGTCTATGGTGGGGTATCTCCAGTGTGACCCGGTCCCTAGTCTATGGTGGGAGTATCTCCGGTGTGACCCGGTCCCTAGTCTATGTTGGGGTATCTCCGGTGTGACGCGGTCCCTAGTCTATGGTGGGGGTATCTCCAGTGTGACACGGTCCCTAGTCTATGGTGGGGTATCTCCAGTGTGACCCGGTCCCTAGTCTATGGTGGGGGTATCTCCGATGTGACGCGGTCCCTAGTCTATGGTGGGGGTATCTCCGATGTGACGCGGTCCCTAGTCTATGGTGGGGGTATCTCCGGTGTGACGCGGTCCCTAGTCTATGTTGGGGTATCTCCGGTGTGACGCGGTCCCTAGTCTATGGTGGGGGTATCTCCAGTGTGACACGGTCCCTAGTCTATGGTGGGGTATCTCCAGTGTGACCCGGTCCCTAGTCTATGGTGGGGGTATCTCCGATGTGACGCGGTCCCTAGTCTATGGTGGGGGTATCTCCGATGTGACGCGGTCCCTAGTCTATGTTGGGGTATCTCCGATGTGACGCGGTCCCTAGTCTATGTTGTGGTATCTCCGGTGTGACGCGGTCCCTAGTCTATGGTGGGGTATCTCCGATGTGACGCGGTCCCTAGTCTATGGTGGGGGTATCTCCGGTGTGACTCGGTCCCTAGTCTATGGTGAGGGTATCTCCAGTGTGACCCGGTCCCTAGTCTATGGTGGGAGTATCTCCGGTGTGACGCGGTCCCTAGTCTATGGTGGGGTATCTCCGGTGTGACGCGGTCCCTAGTCTATGGTGGGGTATCTCCGGTGTGACGTGGTCCCTAGTCTATGGTGGGGTATCTCCGGTGTGACGTGGTCCCTAGTCTATGGTGGGGATATCTCCAGTGTGACCCGATCCCTAGTCTATGGTGGGGTATCTCCGGTGTGATGCGGTCCCTAGTCTATGGTCGGGGTATCTCCGATGTGACGCGGTCCCTAGTCTATGTTGGGGTATCTCCGGTGTGACGCGGTCCCTAATCTATGGTGGGGGTATCTCCAGTGTGACACGGTCCCTAGTCTATGGTGGGGTATCTCCAGTGTGACCCGGTCCCTAGTCTATGGTGGGGGTATCTCCGATGTGACGCGGTCCCTAGTCTATGGTGGGGGTATCTCCGATGTGACGCGGTCCCTAGTCTATGGTGGGGGTATCTCCGGTGTGACGCGGTCCCTAGTCTATGTTGGGGTATCTCCGGTGTGACGCGGTCCCTAGTCTATGGTGGGGGTATCTCCAGTGTGACACGGTCCCTAGTCTATGGTGGGGTATCTCCAGTGTGACCCGGTCCCTAGTCTATGGTGGGGGTATCTCCGATGTGACGCGGTCCCTAGTCTATGGTGGGGGTATCTCCGATGTGACGCGGTCCCTAGTCTATGTTGGGGTATCTCCGATGTGACGCGGTCCCTAGTCTATGTTGTGGTATCTCCGGTGTGACGCGGTCCCTAGTCTATGGTGGGGTATCTCCGATGTGACGCGGTCCCTAGTCTATGGTGGGGGTATCTCCGGTGTGACTCGGTCCCTAGTCTATGGTGAGGGTATCTCCAGTGTGACCCGGTCCCTAGTCTATGGTGGGAGTATCTCCGGTGTGACGCGGTCCCTAGTCTATGGTGGGGTATCTCCGGTGTGACGCGGTCCCTAGTCTATGGTGGGGTATCTCCGGTGTGACGTGGTCCCTAGTCTATGGTGGGGTATCTCCGGTGTGACGTGGTCCCTAGTCTATGGTGGGGATATCTCCAGTGTGACCCGATCCCTAGTCTATGGTGGGGTATCTCCGGTGTGATGCGGTCCCTAGTCTATGGTCGGGGTATCTCCGATGTGACACGGTCCCTAGTCTATGGTGGGGTATCTCCGGTGTGATGCGGTCCCTAGTCTATGGTCGGGGTATCTCCGATGTGACCCGGTCCCTGGTCTATGGTGGGGTATCTCCGATGTGACCCGGTCCCTAGTCTATGGTGGGGTATCTCCGGTGTGACGCGGTCCCTAGTCTATGGTGGGGGTATCTCCAGTGTGACCCGATCCCTAGTCTATGGTGGGGTATCTCCGATGTGACACGGTCCCTAGTCTATGGTGGGGTATCTCCGGTGTGACACGGTCCCTAGTCTATGGTCGGGGTATCTCCGATGTGACCCTGTCCCTAGTCTATGGTGGGGGTATCTCCGGTGTGACACGGTCCCTAGTCTATGGTGAGGGTATCTCCGGTGTGACGCGGTCCCTAGTCTATGTTGGGGTATCTCCGGTGTGACACAGTCCCTAGTCTATGGTGGGGGTATCTCCGGTGTGACGCGGTCCCTAGTCTATGGTGGGGGTATCTCCAGTGTGACCCGGTCCCTAGTCTATGGTGGGGGTATCTCCGGTGTGACACAGTCACTAGTCTATGGTGGGGGTATCTCCGATGTGACGCGGCCCCTAGTCTATGGTGGGGGTATCTCCGATGTGACGCGGTCCCTAGTCTATGTTGGGGTATCTCCGATGTGACGCGGTCCCTAGTCTATGTTGGGGTATCTCCGATGTGACGCGGTCCCTAGTCTATGTTGTGGTATCTCCGGTGTGACGCGGTCCCTAGTCTATGGTGGGGTATCTCCGATGTGACGCGGTCCCTAGTCTATGGTGGGGGTATCTCCGGTGTGACTCGGTCCCTAGTCTATGGTGGGGGTATCTCCAGTGTAACCCGATCCCTAGTCTATGGTGGGGTATCTCCAGTGTGACGCGGTCCCTAGTCTATGGTGGGGGTATCTCCAGTGTAACCCGATCCCTAGTCTATGGTGGGGGTATCTCCAGTGTGACACGGTCCCTAGTCTATGGTGGGGTATCTCTGATGTGACACGGTCCCTAGTCTATGGTGGGGGTATCTCCAGTGTGATCCGGTCCCTAGTCTATGGTGGGGGTATCTCCAGTGTGACCCGGTCCCTAGTGTATGGTGGGGGTATCTCCAGTGTGACACGGTCCCTAGTCTATGGTGGGGGTATCTCCGATGTGACGCGGTCCCTAGTCTATGGTGGGAGTATCTCCGGTGTGACGCGGTCCCTAGTCTATGGTGGGAGTATCTCCGATGTGACGCGGTCCCTAGTCTATGGTGGGGGTATCTCCGATGTGACGCGGTCCCTAGTCTATGGTGGGGGTATCTCCGATGTGACGCGGTCCCTAGTCTATGTTGGGGTATCTCCGATGTGACGCGGTCCCTAGTCTATGTTGTGGTATCTCCGGTGTGACGCGGTCCCTAGTCTATGGTGGGGTATCTCCGATGTGACGCGGTCCCTAGTCTATGGTGGGGGTATCTCCGGTGTGACTCGGTCCCTAGTCTATGGTGGGGGTATCTCCAGTGTGACACGGTCCCTAGTCTATGGTCGGGGTATCTCCGATGTGACATGGTCCCTAGTCTATGGTGGGGTATCTCCGATGTGACACGGTCCCTAGTCTATGGTCGGGGTATCTCCAGTGTGACACGGTCCCTAGTCTATGGTGGGGGTATCTCCGGTGTGACGCGGTCCCTAGTCTATGTTGGGGTATCTCCGGTGTGACGCGGTCCCTAGTCTATGGTGGGGGTATCTCCAGTGTGACACGGTCCCTAGTCTATGGTGGGGTATCTCCAGTGTGACCCGGTCCCTAGTCTATGGTGGGAGTATCTCCGGTGTGACGCGGTCCCTAGTCTATGGTGGGGTATCTCCGGTGTGACGCGGTCCCTAGTCTATGGTGGGGTATCTCCGGTGTGACGTGGTCCCTAGTCTATGGTGGGGGTATCTCCAGTGTGACCCGATCCCTAGTCTATGGTGGGGTATCTCCGGTGTGATGCGGTCCCTAGTCTATGGTCGGGGTATCTCCGATGTGACCCGGTCCCTGGTCTATGGTGGGGTATCTCCAGTGTGACCCGGTCCCTAGTCTATGGTGGGGTATCTCCGGTGTGATGCGGTCCCTAGTCTATGGTCGGGGTATCTCCGATGTGACCCGGTCCCTGGTCTATGGTGGGGTATCTCCAGTGTGACCCGGTCCCTAGTCTATGGTGGGAGTATCTCCGGTGTGACGCGGTCCCTAGTCTATGGTGGGGTATCTCCGGTGTGACGCGGTCCCTAGTCTATGATGGGGTATCTCCGGTGTGACGTGGTCCCTAGTCTATGGTGGGGTATCTCCAGTGTGACCCGATCCCTAGTCTATGGTGGGGTATCTCCGATGTGACACGGTCCCTAGTCTATGGTGGGGTATCTCCGGTGTGACACGGTCCCTAGTCTATGGTCGGGGTATCTCCGATGTGACACGGTCCCTAGTCTATGGTGGGGGTATCTCCAGTGTGTCCCGGTCCCTAGTCTATGGTGCGGTATCTCCGATGTGACGCGGTCCCTAGTCTATGTTGTGGTATCTCCGATGTGACGCGGTCCCTAGTCTATGGTGGGAGTATCTCCGGTGTGACGCGGTCCCTAGTCTATGGTGGGAGTATCTCCGATGTGACGCGGTCCCTAGTCTATGGTGGGGGTATCTCCGATGTGACGCGGTCCCTAGTCTATGGTGGGGGTATCTCCGATGTGACGCGGTCCCTAGTCTATGTTGGGGTATCTCCGATGTGACGCGGTCCCTAGTCTATGTTGTGGTATCTCCGGTGTGACGCGGTCCCTAGTCTATGGTGGGGTATCTCCGATGTGACGCGGTCCCTAGTCTATGGTGGGGGTATCTCCGGTGTGACTCGGTCCCTAGTCTATGGTGGGGGTATCTCCAGTGTGACACGGTCCCTAGTCTATGGTCGGGGTATCTCCGATGTGACATGGTCCCTAGTCTATGGTGGGGTATCTCCGATGTGACACGGTCCCTAGTCTATGGTCGGGGTATCTCCAGTGTGACACGGTCCCTAGTCTATGGTGGGGGTATCTCCGGTGTGACGCGGTCCCTAGTCTATGTTGGGGTATCTCCGGTGTGACGCGGTCCCTAGTCTATGGTGGGGGTATCTCCAGTGTGACACGGTCCCTAGTCTATGGTGGGGTATCTCCAGTGTGACCCGGTCCCTAGTCTATGGTGGGAGTATCTCCGGTGTGACGCGGTCCCTAGTCTATGGTGGGGTATCTCCGGTGTGACGCGGTCCCTAGTCTATGGTGGGGTATCTCCGGTGTGACGTGGTCCCTAGTCTATGGTGGGGGTATCTCCAGTGTGACCCGATCCCTAGTCTATGGTGGGGTATCTCCGGTGTGATGCGGTCCCTAGTCTATGGTCGGGGTATCTCCGATGTGACACGGTCCCTAGTCTATGGTGGGGTATCTCCGGTGTGATGCGGTCCCTAGTCTATGGTCGGGGTATCTCCGATGTGACCCGGTCCCTGGTCTATGGTGGGGTATCTCCAGTGTGACCCGGTCCCTAGTCTATGGTGGGAGTATCTCCGGTGTGACGCGGTCCCTAGTCTATGGTGGGGTATCTCCGGTGTGACGCGGTCCCTAGTCTATGATGGGGTATCTCCGGTGTGACGTGGTCCCTAGTCTATGGTGGGGTATCTCCAGTGTGACCCGATCCCTAGTCTATGGTGGGGTATCTCCGATGTGACACGGTCCCTAGTCTATGGTGGGGTATCTCCGGTGTGACACGGTCCCTAGTCTATGGTCGGGGTATCTCCGATGTGACACGGTCCCTAGTCTATGGTGGGGGTATCTCCAGTGTGTCCCGGTCCCTAGTCTATGGTGCGGTATCTCCGATGTGACGCGGTCCCTAGTCTATGTTGGGGTATCTCCGATGTGACACGGTCCCTAGTCTATGTTGTGGTATCTCCGATGTGACACGGTCCCTAGTCTATGGTGGGGGGTATCTCCAGTGTGACCCTGTCCCTAGTCTATGGTGGGGGTATCTCCGGTGTGACACGGTCCCTAGTCTATGTTGTGGTATCTCCGATGTGACGCGGTCCCTAGTCTATGGTGGGGGTATCTCCGGTGTGACGCGGTCCCTAGTCTATGGTGGGGGTATCTCCAGTGTGACCCAGTCCCTAGTCTATGGTGGGGGTATCTCCGATGTGACGCGGTCCCTAGTCTATGGTGGGGGTATCTCCGATGTGACGCGGTCCCTAGTCTATGTTGGGGTATCTCCGATGTGACGCGGTCTCTAGTCTATGTTGTGGTATCTCCGGTGTGACGCGGTCCCTAGTCTATGGTGGGGTATCTCCGGTGTGACGTGGTCCCTAGTCTATGGTGGGGGTATCTCCAGTGTGACCCGATCCCTAGTCTATGGTGGGGTATCTCCGGTGTGATGCGGTCCCTAGTCTATGGTCGGGGTATCTCCGATGTGACCCGGTCCCTGGTCTATGGTGGGGTATCTCCAGTGTGACCCGGTCCCTAGTCTATGGTGGGGTATCTCCGATGTGACGCGGTCCCTAGTCTATGGTGGGGGTATCTCCGATGTGACGCGGCCCCTAGTCTATGGTGGGGGTATCTCCGATGTGACGCGGTCCCTAGTCTATGTTGGGGTATCTCCGATGTGACGCGGTCCCTAGTCTATGTTGTGGTATCTCCGGTGTGACGCGGTCCCTAGTCTATGGTGGGGTATCTCCGATGTGACGCGGTCCCTAGTCTATGGTGGGGGTATCTCCGGTGTGACTCGGTCCCTAGTCTATGGTGGGGGTATCTCCAGTGTAACCCGATCCCTAGTCTATGGTGGGGTATCTCCAGTGTGACGCGGTCCCTAGTCTATGGTGGGGGTATCTCCAGTGTAACCCGATCCCTAGTCTATGGTGGGGGTATCTCCAGTGTGACACGGTCCCTAGTCTATGGTGGGGTATCTCTGATGTGACACGGTCCCTAGTCTATGGTGGGGGTATCTCCAGTGTGACCCGGTCCCTAGTGTATGGTGGGGGTATCTCCAGTGTGACACGGTCCCTAGTCTATGGTGGGGGTATCTCCGATGTGACGCGGTCCCTAGTCTATGGTGGGAGTATCTCCGGTGTGACGCGGTCCCTAGTCTATGGTGGGAGTATCTCCGATGTGACGCGGTCCCTAGTCTATGGTGGGGGTATCTCCGATGTGACGCGGTCCCTAGTCTATGGTGGGGGTATCTCCGATGTGACGCGGTCCCTAGTCTATGTTGGGGTATCTCCGATGTGACGCGGTCCCTAGTCTATGTTGTGGTATCTCCGGTGTGACGCGGTCCCTAGTCTATGGTGGGGTATCTCCGATGTGACGCGGTCCCTAGTCTATGGTGGGGGTATCTCCGGTGTGACTCGGTCCCTAGTCTATGGTGGGGGTATCTCCAGTGTGACACGGTCCCTAGTCTATGGTCGGGGTATCTCCGATGTGACATGGTCCCTAGTCTATGGTGGGGTATCTCCGATGTGACACGGTCCCTAGTCTATGGTCGGGGTATCTCCAGTGTGACACGGTCCCTAGTCTATGGTGGGGGTATCTCCGGTGTGACGCGGTCCCTAGTCTATGTTGGGGTATCTCCGGTGTGACGCGGTCCCTAGTCTATGGTGGGGGTATCTCCAGTGTGACACGGTCCCTAGTCTATGGTGGGGTATCTCCAGTGTGACCCGGTCCCTAGTCTATGGTGGGAGTATCTCCGGTGTGACGCGGTCCCTAGTCTATGGTGGGGTATCTCCGGTGTGACGCGGTCCCTAGTCTATGGTGGGGTATCTCCGGTGTGACGTGGTCCCTAGTCTATGGTGGGGGTATCTCCAGTGTGACCCGATCCCTAGTCTATGGTGGGGTATCTCCGGTGTGATGCGGTCCCTAGTCTATGGTCGGGGTATCTCCGATGTGACCCGGTCCCTGGTCTATGGTGGGGTATCTCCAGTGTGACCCGGTCCCTAGTCTATGGTGGGGTATCTCCGGTGTGATGCGGTCCCTAGTCTATGGTCGGGGTATCTCCGATGTGACCCGGTCCCTGGTCTATGGTGGGGTATCTCCAGTGTGACCCGGTCCCTAGTCTATGGTGGGAGTATCTCCGGTGTGACGCGGTCCCTAGTCTATGGTGGGGTATCTCCGGTGTGACGCGGTCCCTAGTCTATGATGGGGTATCTCCGGTGTGACGTGGTCCCTAGTCTATGGTGGGGTATCTCCAGTGTGACCCGATCCCTAGTCTATGGTGGGGTATCTCCGATGTGACACGGTCCCTAGTCTATGGTGGGGTATCTCCGGTGTGACACGGTCCCTAGTCTATGGTCGGGGTATCTCCGATGTGACACGGTCCCTAGTCTATGGTGGGGGTATCTCCAGTGTGTCCCGGTCCCTAGTCTATGGTGCGGTATCTCCGATGTGACGCGGTCCCTAGTCTATGTTGTGGTATCTCCGATGTGACGCGGTCCCTAGTCTATGGTGGGAGTATCTCCGGTGTGACGCGGTCCCTAGTCTATGGTGGGAGTATCTCCGATGTGACGCGGTCCCTAGTCTATGGTGGGGGTATCTCCGATGTGACGCGGTCCCTAGTCTATGGTGGGGGTATCTCCGATGTGACGCGGTCCCTAGTCTATGTTGGGGTATCTCCGATGTGACGCGGTCCCTAGTCTATGTTGTGGTATCTCCGGTGTGACGCGGTCCCTAGTCTATGGTGGGGTATCTCCGATGTGACGCGGTCCCTAGTCTATGGTGGGGGTATCTCCGGTGTGACTCGGTCCCTAGTCTATGGTGGGGGTATCTCCAGTGTGACACGGTCCCTAGTCTATGGTCGGGGTATCTCCGATGTGACATGGTCCCTAGTCTATGGTGGGGTATCTCCGATGTGACACGGTCCCTAGTCTATGGTCGGGGTATCTCCAGTGTGACACGGTCCCTAGTCTATGGTGGGGGTATCTCCGGTGTGACGCGGTCCCTAGTCTATGTTGGGGTATCTCCGGTGTGACGCGGTCCCTAGTCTATGGTGGGGGTATCTCCAGTGTGACACGGTCCCTAGTCTATGGTGGGGTATCTCCAGTGTGACCCGGTCCCTAGTCTATGGTGGGAGTATCTCCGGTGTGACGCGGTCCCTAGTCTATGGTGGGGTATCTCCGGTGTGACGCGGTCCCTAGTCTATGGTGGGGTATCTCCGGTGTGACGTGGTCCCTAGTCTATGGTGGGGGTATCTCCAGTGTGACCCGATCCCTAGTCTATGGTGGGGTATCTCCGGTGTGATGCGGTCCCTAGTCTATGGTCGGGGTATCTCCGATGTGACACGGTCCCTAGTCTATGGTGGGGTATCTCCGGTGTGATGCGGTCCCTAGTCTATGGTCGGGGTATCTCCGATGTGACCCGGTCCCTGGTCTATGGTGGGGTATCTCCAGTGTGACCCGGTCCCTAGTCTATGGTGGGAGTATCTCCGGTGTGACGCGGTCCCTAGTCTATGGTGGGGTATCTCCGGTGTGACGCGGTCCCTAGTCTATGATGGGGTATCTCCGGTGTGACGTGGTCCCTAGTCTATGGTGGGGTATCTCCAGTGTGACCTGATCCCTAGTCTATGGTGGGGTATCTCCGATGTGACACGGTCCCTAGTCTATGGTGGGGTATCTCCGGTGTGACACGGTCCCTAGTCTATGGTCGGGGTATCTCCGATGTGACACGGTCCCTAGTCTATGGTGGGGGTATCTCCAGTGTGTCCCGGTCCCTAGTCTATGGTGCGGTATCTCCGATGTGACGCGGTCCCTAGTCTATGTTGGGGTATCTCCGATGTGACACGGTCCCTAGTCTATGTTGTGGTATCTCCGATGTGACACGGTCCCTAGTCTATGGTGGGGGGTATCTCCAGTGTGACCCTGTCCCTAGTCTATGGTGGGGGTATCTCCGGTGTGACACGGTCCCTAGTCTATGTTGTGGTATCTCCGATGTGACGCGGTCCCTAGTCTATGGTGGGGGTATCTCCGGTGTGACGCGGTCCCTAGTCTATGGTGGGGGTATCTCCGGTGTGACCCGGTCCCTAGTCTATGGTGGGGGTATCTCCAGTGTGACCCAGTCCCTAGTCTATGGTGGGGGTATCTCCGATGTGACGCGGTCCCTAGTCTATGGTGGGGGTATCTCCGATGTGACGCGGTCCCTAGTCTATGTTGGGGTATCTCCGATGTGACGCGGTCTCTAGTCTATGTTGTGGTATCTCCGGTGTGACGCGGTCCCTAGTCTATGGTGGGGTATCTCCGGTGTGACGTGGTCCCTAGTCTATGGTGGGGGTATCTCCAGTGTGACCCGATCCCTAGTCTATGGTGGGGTATCTCCGGTGTGATGCGGTCCCTAGTCTATGGTCGGGGTATCTCCGATGTGACCCGGTCCCTGGTCTATGGTGGGGTATCTCCAGTGTGACCCGGTCCCTAGTCTATGGTGGGGTATCTCCGATGTGACGCGGTCCCTAGTCTATGGTGGGGGTATCTCCGATGTGACGCGGCCCCTAGTCTATGGTGGGGGTATCTCCGATGTGACGCGGTCCCTAGTCTATGTTGGGGTATCTCCGATGTGACGCGGTCCCTAGTCTATGTTGTGGTATCTCCGGTGTGACGCGGTCCCTAGTCTATGGTGGGGTATCTCCGATGTGACGCGGTCCCTAGTCTATGGTGGGGGTATCTCCGGTGTGACTCGGTCCCTAGTCTATGGTGGGGGTATCTCCAGTGTAACCCGATCCCTAGTCTATGGTGGGGTATCTCCAGTGTGACGCGGTCCCTAGTCTATGGTGGGGGTATCTCCAGTGTAACCCGATCCCTAGTCTATGGTGGGGGTATCTCCAGTGTGACACGGTCCCTAGTCTATGGTGGGGTATCTCTGATGTGACACGGTCCCTAGTCTATGGTGGGGGTATCTCCAGTGTGACCCGGTCCCTAGTGTATGGTGGGGGTATCTCCAGTGTGACACGGTCCCTAGTCTATGGTGGGGGTATCTCCGATGTGACGCGGTCCCTAGTCTATGGTGGGAGTATCTCCGGTGTGACGCGGTCCCTAGTCTATGGTGGGAGTATCTCCGATGTGACGCGGTCCCTAGTCTATGGTGGGGGTATCTCCGATGTGACGCGGTCCCTAGTCTATGGTGGGGGTATCTCCGATGTGACGCGGTCCCTAGTCTATGTTGGGGTATCTCCGATGTGACGCGGTCCCTAGTCTATGTTGTGGTATCTCCGGTGTGACGCGGTCCCTAGTCTATGGTGGGGTATCTCCGATGTGACGCGGTCCCTAGTCTATGGTGGGGGTATCTCCGGTGTGACTCGGTCCCTAGTCTATGGTGGGGGTATCTCCAGTGTGACACGGTCCCTAGTCTATGGTCGGGGTATCTCCGATGTGACATGGTCCCTAGTCTATGGTGGGGTATCTCCGATGTGACACGGTCCCTAGTCTATGGTCGGGGTATCTCCAGTGTGACACGGTCCCTAGTCTATGGTGGGGGTATCTCCGGTGTGACGCGGTCCCTAGTCTATGTTGGGGTATCTCCGGTGTGACGTGGTCCCTAGTCTATGGCGGGGGTATCTCCAGTGTGACACGGTCCCTAGTCTATGGTGGGGTATCTCCAGTGTGACCCGGTCC
Organism: Lithobates septentrionalis; assembly: GCA_037952835.1. Taxonomy (NCBI): domain Eukaryota; kingdom Metazoa; phylum Chordata; class Amphibia; order Anura; family Ranidae; genus Lithobates; species Lithobates septentrionalis. The sequence continues at coordinate 17,418 of JBBDGP010003836.1, forward strand.
CTAGTCTATGGTGGGAGTATCTCCGGTGTGACGCGGTCCCTAGTCTATGGTGGGGTATCTCCGGTGTGACGCGGTCCCTAGTCTATGGTGGGGTATCTCCGGTGTGACGTGGTCCCTAGTCTATGGTGGGGGTATCTCCAGTGTGACCCGATCCCTAGTCTATGGTGGGGTATCTCCGGTGTGATGCGGTCCCTAGTCTATGGTCGGGGTATCTCCGATGTGACACGGTCCCTAGTCTATGGTGGGGTATCTCCGGTGTGATGCGGTCCCTAGTCTATGGTCGGGGTATCTCCGATGTGACCCGGTCCCTGGTCTATGGTGGGGTATCTCCGATGTGACCCGGTCCCTAGTCTATGGTGGGGTATCTCCGGTGTGACGCGGTCCCTAGTCTATGGTGGGGGTATCTCCAGTGTGACCCGATCCCTAGTCTATGGTGGGGGTATCTCCGGTGTGACACAGTCACTAGTCTATGGTGGGGGTATCTCCGATGTGACGCGGCCCCTAGTCTATGGTGGGGGTATCTCCGATGTGACGCGGTCCCTAGTCTATGTTGGGGTATCTCCGATGTGACGCGGTCCCTAGTCTATGTTGTGGTATCTCCGGTGTGACGCGGTCCCTAGTCTATGGTGGGGTATCTCCGATGTGACGCGGTCCCTAGTCTATGGTGGGGGTATCTCCGGTGTGACTCGGTCCCTAGTCTATGGTGGGGGTATCTCCAGTGTAACCCGATCCCTAGTCTATGGTGGGGTATCTCCAGTGTGACGCGGTCCCTAGTCTATGGTGGGGTATCTCTGATGTGACACGGTCCCTAGTCTATGGTGGGGGTATCTCCAGTGTGATCCGGTCCCTAGTCTATGGTGGGGGTATCTCCAGTGTGACCCGGTCCCTAGTGTATGGTGGGGGTATCTCCAGTGTGACACGGTCCCTAGTCTATGGTGGGGGTATCTCCGATGTGACGCGGTCCCTAGTCTATGGTGGGAGTATCTCCGGTGTGACGCGGTCCCTAGTCTATGGTGGGAGTATCTCCGATGTGACGCGGTCCCTAGTCTATGGTGGGGGTATCTCCGATGTGACGCGGTCCCTAGTCTATGGTGGGGGTATCTCCGATGTGACGCGGTCCCTAGTCTATGTTGGGGTATCTCCGATGTGACGCGGTCCCTAGTCTATGTTGTGGTATCTCCGGTGTGACGCGGTCCCTAGTCTATGGTGGGGTATCTCCGATGTGACGCGGTCCCTAGTCTATGGTGGGGGTATCTCCGGTGTGACTCGGTCCCTAGTCTATGGTGGGGGTATCTCCAGTGTGACACGGTCCCTAGTCTATGGTCGGGGTATCTCCGATGTGACATGGTCCCTAGTCTATGGTGGGGTATCTCCGATGTGACACGGTCCCTAGTCTATGGTCGGGGTATCTCCAGTGTGACACGGTCCCTAGTCTATGGTGGGGGTATCTCCGGTGTGACGCGGTCCCTAGTCTATGTTGGGGTATCTCCGGTGTGACGCGGTCCCTAGTCTATGGTGGGGGTATCTCCAGTGTGACACGGTCCCTAGTCTATGGTGGGGTATCTCCAGTGTGACCCGGTCCCTAGTCTATGGTGGGAGTATCTCCGGTGTGACGCGGTCCCTAGTCTATGGTGGGGTATCTCCGGTGTGACGCGGTCCCTAGTCTATGTTGTGGTATCTCCGGTGTGACGCGGTCCCTAGTCTATGGTGGGGTATCTCCGATGTGACGCGGTCCCTAGTCTATGGTGGGAGTATCTCCGATGTGACGCGGTCCCTACTCTATGGTGGGAGTATCTCCGATGTGACGCGGTCCCTAGTCTATGTTGGGGTATCTCCGGTGTGACGTGGTCCCTAGTCTATGGTGGGAGTATCTCCGATGTGACGCGGTCCCTACTCTATGGTGGGAGTATCTCCGGTGTGACCCGGTCCCTAGTCTATGGTGGGGGTATCTCCGATGTGACGCGGTCCCTAGTCTATGTTGGGGTATCTCCGGTGTGACGCGGTCCCTAGTCTATGGTGGGGTATCTCCGATGTGACGCGGTCCCTAGTCTATGGTGGGGGTATCTCCGGTGTGACTCGGTCCCTAGTCTATGGTGGGGGTATCTCCAGTGTGACACGGTCCCTAGTCTATGGTCGGGGTATCTCCGATGTGACATGGTCCCTAGTCTATGGTGGGGGTATCCCCAGTGTGACACGGTCCCTAGTCTATGGTGGGGGTATCTCCGGTGTGACGCGGTCCCTAGTCTATGGTGGGGGTATCTCCAGTGTAACCCGATCCCTAGTCTATGGTGGGGGTATCTCCAGTGTGACACGGTCCCTAGTCTATGGTGGGGTATCTCTGATGTGACACGGTCCCTAGTCTATGGTGGGGTATCTCTGATGTGACACGGTCCCTAGTCTATGGTGGGGGTATCTCCAGTGTGATCCGGTCCCTAGTCTATGGTGGGGGTATCTCCAGTGTGACCCGGTCCCTAGTCTATGGTGGGGGTATCTCCAGTGTGACACGGTCCCTAGTCTATGGTGGGAGTATCTCCGGTGTGACACGGTCCCTAGTCTATGGTGGGGGTATCTCCGATGTGACGCGGTCCCTAGTCTATGGTGGGAGTATCTCCGGTGTGACGCGGTCCCTAGTCTATGGTGGGAGTATCTCCGGTGTGACGCGGTCCCTAGTCTATGGTGGGAGTATCTCCGGTGTGACGCGGTCCCTAGTCTATGGTGGGAGTATCTCCGATGTGACGCGGTCCCTACTCTATGGTGGGAGTATCTCCGATGTGACGCGGTCCCTAGTCTATGGTGGGAGTATCTCCGATGTGACGCGGTCCCTAGTCTATGGTGGGAGTATCTCCGATGTGACGCGGTCCCTAGTCTATGGTGGGGGTATCTCCAATGTGACCCGGTCCCTAGTCTGTGGTGCGGGTATCTCCGGTGTGACACGGTCCCTAGTCTATGGTGGGGGGTATATCAGTCCCTAGTCTATGGTGGGGGGTATATCGGTCCCTAGTCTATGGTGGGGTATCTCTGATGTGACCCGGTCCCTAGTCTATGGTGGGAGTATCTCCTATGTGACACGGTCCCTAGTCTGTGGTGCGGGTATCTCCGGTGTGACACGGTCCCTAGTCTATGGTGGGGGGTATATCAGTCCCTAGTCTATGGTGGGGGGTATATCGGTCCCTAGTCTATGGTGGGGTATCTCCGATGTGACACGGTCCCTAGTCTATGGTGGTGGTATCTCTGATGTGACCCGGTCCCTAGTCTATGGTGGGGGTATCTCCTATGTGACACGGTCCCTAGTCCATGGTGGGGTATCTCCGGTGTGACACGGTCCCTAGTCTATGGTGGGGGTATCTCTGATGTGACACGGTCCCTAGTCTATGGTGGGGGGTATATCGGTCCCTAGTCTATGGTGGGGTATCTCTGATGTGACCCGGTCCCTAGTCTATGGTGGGAGTATCTCCTATGTGACACGGTCCCTAGTCCATGGTGGGGTATCTCCGGTTTGACCCGGTCCCTAGTCTATGGTGGGGGTACCTCCGGTGTGACCCGGTCCCTAGTCTATGGTGGGGGTATCTCTGGTGTGACACGGTCCCTAGTCTATGGTGGGGGTACCTCCGGTGTGACCCGGTCCCTAGTCTATGGTGGGGGTATCTCTGGTGTGACACGGTCCCTAGTCTATGGTGGGGGTATCTCTGGTGTGACCCGGTCCCTAGTCTATGGTGGGGGTATCTCTGGTGTGACACGGTCCCTAGTCTATGGTCGGGGTATCTCTGGTGTGACACGGTCCCTAGTCTATGGTGGGGTATCTCCGGTGTGACACGGTCCCTAGTCTATGGTGGGGGTATCTCCGGTGTGACCCGGTCCCTAGTCTATGGTGGGGGTACCTCCGGTGTGACACGGTCCCTAGTCTATGGTGGGGTATCTCCGATGTGACCCGCTCCCTAGTCTATGAGGGGGCGGTATATCGCCCCCTAGTCTATGGAGGGGGGGTATATCAGTCCCTAGTCTATGGGGGGGGGGTATATCGGTCCCTAGTCCATGGTGGGGTATCTCCGATGTGACGCGGTCCTTAGTCTATGGTGGGAGTATCTCCGATGTGACCCGGTCCCTAGTCTATGGGGGGAGGTATATCGGTCCCTAGTCTATGGGGGGGGGGGGGATATCGGTCCCTAGTCTATGGGGGGGGTATATCGGTCCCTAGTCTATGGGGGGGGTATATCGGTCCCTAGTCTATGGGGGGGGTATATCGGTCCCTAGTCTATGGGGGGTATATCGGTCCCTAGTCTATGGGGGGGGTATATCGGTCCCTAGTCTATGGGGGGGGTATATCGGTCCCTAGTCTATGGGGGGGGGTATATCGGTCCCTAGTCTATGGGGGGGTATATCGGTCCCTAGTCTATGGGGGGTATATCGGTCCCTAGTCTATGGGGGGGGTATATCGGTCCCTAGTCTATGGGGGGGGGGGGTATATCGGTCCCTAGTCTATGTTGGGGTATCTCTGATGTGACCCGGTCCCTAGTCTATGGGGGGGGGGGGGTATATCGGTCCCTAGTCTATGGGGGGGTATATCGGTCCCTAGTCTATGGTGGGGTATCTCTGATGTGACCCGGTCCCTAGTCTATGGGGGGGGGATATCGGTCCCTAGTCTATGGTGGGGTATCTCTGATGTGACCCGGTCCCTAGTCTATGGGGGGGGGGGGATATCGGTCCCTAGTCTATGGGGGGGGGATATCGGTCCCTAGTCTATGGTGGGGGGGGATATCGGTCCCTAGTCTATGGGGGGGGGGGGTATCGGTCCCTAGTCTATGGGGGGGGATATCGGTCCCTAGTCTATGGGGGGGGGGTATATCGGTCCCTAGTCCACAGTGAACAAATGAACTTCAGTTTTAATTCCATTTGCATCAAACTGAAAGGATTTCCTATAAAAGTGACATTTCCTGGCACAGGACCAGGAGCCGATCGTCTTCATTGTGACGAGTGAATAAACCTCATAAAGCCTCCTATGTGGGTCATTAATAATCACTTTCTTCTACAGACTCGCCAACTCCATTGTATTCCTTTATCATCGCACAACACAACGCTTCCCTCAGCCTCTGTTGGTGGGGGTGGATTTTACTTCAATGGTCTGTCAGGAGCATTCAATGGGTTATTGATGAGGCACACAAGCTGCTTGACTTTCTTTGTTACAGGTGTCCATACAATGGAAGATGTGTGGGTGCTGAAAAAAATGAATTAGTACGTTCATTCATGGGGGGGGGGGGGGGGGGCAAAATCGAATGTTATTAGGCTTTTTTTTTTTTTTCTCCAGGTCAAATGTTATTCATTGTAAAGAGTAATCAGGAAAATATTGCGTTATGGCCACCAGATGGAGCTGATGATCATAGGAAATTAAATACCTGTTTACTATGATTGTCAGCTCCATCTAGTGGCCGTAATGAGGTATGTTCAAGAACCACTCTATGTTTTATGAATGAATAGCATTCGACCAACAGGCATTCGTGGAAACTGAAAGTGCAGATTAACCCGCTTGTGGACCAGCCGCCATCATTATACTGTGGCAGGTTGGCACGGCTGTTCAAATCGCCGTAGGTGTACTTCGGCCGCTTTAAGAGCTCCAGGGGGCGCGCAACGTCCACCGACGATCCGCGATCGCTCCTCAGAGAGCCAGAACGGGGATCTGTCAATGTAAACGGACAGATCCCCGTTCTGTCAGGGGAGTAGAGAGATCTGCTGTTCCTAGTGATCAGGAACAGCGATCTCTCTCCTCCTCCAGTCAGTCCCCTCCCCCTCACAGTTAGAAACACCTCCCTAGGGAACACTTAACCCCTTGATCAGATTATCATCGTCCAATAACACCTTGATCGCCCCCTAGTGTTAACCCCTTCCCTGCCAGTGTCATTTAAACAGTAATCAGTGGCTATTTTTAGCTCTGATCGCTGTATAAATGTCAATGGTCCCAAAAGAACTGTCCGATCTGTCCGCCGCAATGTCGCAGTCCCGCTAAAAAACGCAGATCACCGCCATTACTAGTAAAAATAATAGAAATTCCATAAATCTATCCCCTATTTTGTAGACGCTATAACTTTTGCACATACCAATCAATATAAGCTTATTGCGATTTTTTTTTTTTTTTAACCAAAAATATGTAGAAGAATACATATCGGCCTAAACTGAGGAAGAAATTATTATTTATCAAAATTGTCGCTCTTTTTTTGTTTATAGCGCAAACAAATACAAACCGCAGAGGCGATCAAATACCACCAAAAGAAAGCTCTATTCGTGGGGAAAAAAGGACATAAATTTTATTCGGGTACAGCGTCGCACAACCGCGCAATTGTCATTCAAAGCGACGTATCGCAAAAAATGGCCTGGTCATTAAGGGGGGGCAAATCCTTCCGGTCCTTCCGTGGTTAAGGATCTATTAATTCGCTGTGACAAACATTTGCTCATCCTTGACAAATTCTGGCCGGATTTTACTTATTTACAGTGATTTCCTGTAATCTTCAGCTCCATCTAGTGGCCATAATGTGCTATTCTTCCCTGAAATACCTCATTCAGAAAAAAACACCGCAATACTGCATTATGACCACTGGATGGAGCTGATGAATAGGAAAAATACAGCAATACTACATATGGCCACTAGATGGAGCGGACAATCAGGAAAAAGACCACAATACTGCATTATGGCCACTAGATGGAGCTGAAAATTAGGAATAATACTGCATTATGGCCACTAGATGGAGCTGAAAATTAGGAAATATACTGCATATGGCCACTAGATGGAGATGACAATCAGGAAGAACAACACAGTACTGCATTATGGCCACTAGATGGAGTTGATAATCAGGAAAAATAATGCAATACTGCAATATAGCCACTAAATGGAATTAAAAATTGGGAAAAATTACAATACTGCATTATGGCCACCAGATGGAGCTGACAATCAGGAAAAAGCAGCAATACTTCATGATGACCACTAGATGGCGATAACAATCACAAAAACACTGCAATACTGCATATGGCCACTAGATGGAGATGACAGTCAGCAAAAATATCACAATACTGCATTATGGCCACTAGGTGGAGCTGACAATCAGGAAAAATAATGCAATATTGCATTATGACCATTAGATGGCGGTGACAATCAGAAAAAAGGCCCCAATACTGCATTATGGCCACTAGATGGAGCTGACAATCAGGAAAAATACTGCATTATACCATATAGATGGAGCTGACAATCAGGAAAAATAATGCAATACTGCATTATGGCCACTAGATGGAGCTGACAATCAGGAAAAAGCAGCAATACTGCATTATGACCACTAGATGGCGATAACAATCACAAAAAGACTGCAATACTCCATTATGGCCACTAGATGGAGCTGACAATGAGGAAAAATAATGCAATACTGCATTATGACCACTAGATGGTGCTGCCAATCACAGAAAATCACTATATTAAGTAAAATATGTCCAGAAATCTTCAAGGATGGGCAAATGCTTCTCATATTTGTCCAATAAATTGTTTCATAAATTGATTCCTTATAATTCGGATCTGTAGCCTTTTTTTTTTTTTTATGGGTGTAATAGTTCTACTGTAAAAGCATTTATTTTTTTGCCCAATTAGGCTTTATATCAGTATAAACTGAATTCTGATTGGTTGTTATGAGTTGTACTGCCTCCCCGATCGTGCTCCCCCGTTATTCACACACGGTACACACACCGCGCCATTGTGTTCAACGTTCATCTCCCAGCGATAATGTGCCGGGGGGACGCAGGAAGGATCCTGGGAGACGGTTGCCTGGATACACACTACCTGTCACCATCCTTATTACAACAAGAGGAACCCCCAAAAGACTCCCAACCCCCAACACTCATCACTGTCACCGTGATAAATATACTCTCCGTGTCCTTCCCAGACGCCGTCCGCCGCAACGTGCCGACTTCTACCCACCGCCAGCTACACAGCCGACCCGGAGAAGGATCGTTATTGATGGGAAATTCTATTATATTATCAATGTTCTATTATGTTAGACTGTTAATGGAGTGTTATATTATTGTAATGTGTAGTATTATATTATATTATTGTAATGTGTAGTATTATATTATATTATTGTTATGTGTAGTATTATATTATATTATTGTAATGTGTAGTATTATATTATATTATTGTTATGTTTAGTATTATATTATTGTTATGTGTAGTATTATATTATATTATTGTTATGTTTAGTATTATATTATTGATATATTTGGTTTTATATTATGTTATGTTTGGTATTGTATTATACCGTTGTTATGTTTTGTTTTATATTATATTATTGTAATGATTGGAATTATATTATGTTTTATGTCAGAAATTGATTTTTTTATTGGTGGGGGGGGGGGGGGGACAGGACAGGTACCCGCTCTCACTTCCACTTGGATCGCCTTCTTATTGGACGATGATAGTCTGAGCCTTCTTATTGGAGGATGATAGTCTGAGCCTTCCTATTGGACGATGATAGTCTGAGTCTTTTTTATTGGACAATGATAGTCTGAGCCTTTTATTAGACGATGATAGTCTGAGCCTTCTTATTGGACGATGATAGTCTGAGCCTTCATATTGGACTACAATAGTCTGAGCCTTCTTATTGGACGATGATAGTCTGAGCCTTTTATTAGACGATGATAGTCTGAGCCTTCTTATTGGACGATGATAGTCTGAGCCTTCATATTGGACTACAATAGTCTGAGCCTTCTTATTGGACGATGATAGTCTGAGCCTTTTATTAGACGATGATAGTCTGAGCCTTCTTATTGGACGATGATAGTCTGAGCCTTTTATTAGACGATGATAGTCTGAGCCTTCTTATTGGACGATGATAGTCTGAGCCTTCATATTGGACTACAATAGTCTGAGCCTTCTTATTGGACGATGATAGTCTGAGCCTTTTATTAGACGATGATAGTCTGAGCCTTCTTATTGGACGATGATAGTCTGAGCCTTCTTATTGGACGATGATAGTCTGAGCCTTTTATTAGACGATGATAGTCTGAGCCTTCTTATTGGACGATGATAGTCTGAGCCTTCTTATTGGACTACAATAGTCTGAGCGTTCTTATTGGACGATGATAGTCTGAGCCTTCTTATTGGACGATGATAGTCTGAGCCTTCTTATTGGACTACAATAGTCTGAGCGTTCTTATTGGACGATGATAGTCTGAGCCTTCCTATTGGACGATGATAGTCTGAGTCTTTTTTATTGGACAATGATAGTCTGAGCCTTCTTATTGGAGGATGATAGTCTGAGCCTTCCTATTGGACGATGATAGTCTGAGTCTTTTTTATTGGACAATGATAGTCTGAGCCTTCATATTGGACTACAATAGTCTGAGCCTTCTTATTGGACGATGATAGTCTGAGCCTTCTTATTAGACGATGATAGTCTGAGCCTTTTATTAGACGATGATAGTCTGAGCCTTCTTATTGGACGATGATAGTCTGAGCCTTTTATTAGACGATGATAGTCTGAGCCTTCTTATTGGACTACGGTAGTCTGAGCCTTCTTATTGGACGATGATAGTCTGAGCCTTCTTATTGGACTACGATAGTCTGAGCCTTCTTATTGGACGATGATAGTCTGAGCCTTCTTATTGCACTACAATAGTCTGAGCTTTTTTAATGGACGATGATAGTCTGAGCCTTTTATTAGATGATGATATTATTTGTTACATTGTATCCGGTTCCAGGAAGACGTTGGAGGAGTTCTGCTGATTGCCGTCTCTATAGACTCATCTCCCCTCCTCTGAGTGTTTTTCCATCACTCAATAGAAGAGATTCTCATCATAGGGGAAGAAGTGATTCCACAGAACGGAATATACGTCCCATCACTGCAGGGAGAGAGACATTTATTGGAAGAATTATCATATATTATCGACCCGGAATGGACAGGAGCCTCTGCGGCCGGCTACAAGATGTGAGCTTATATATACTCAGATCAACCACAACTTTTAAAGTATAACTAAAAGGCAAAACGTTTTTTTTCCCCGTTTTGGATGGAGTGGAGAGGGATTAGACCCCCTGTCAGGTTTTTCTTGCTGTCTGTGCCCCCCATTAGGGAGACTCTTATTTGTTCTGTTTACCGTTATCACTGAGAGTGAAAGAGAATCCCAAATTTTGGGTTGTCACCAGGACAGGAATAGAAGGGAAATCTTCCAATGGGGACACTAGTTTAGGGATTTCCTCACTTCCTGTTTTGGGACAGGAAATGAAGGGAAATCTCCCCAATGGGACACCTGACAGGGGGCAGTGCTGGGACAAGGTCACTCAGAGCGAAGATGCCAATCGGTGCCCCTCCCCGCCCTCAAAATGTATGAGCATTGTGTGTCAGCAAATATCCCCCCCTAAAAAAAAAAAAAAGCACTAATCTTCACACTCACCCCCCCCAGAAGCATAAATTCCCTTTGGAAGCCAAAATTCTCCCCGAGCAAACATTCCCCCTCCCAAATCCTCTACCCGTATATGTCCCCCTGAGCATGAATCCTCTACCCCCCACCAAACTCCTACTCCCAACACAAATCCCCCCTCCCAGCTCAAATCCTCTACCCGTATATGTCCCCTGAGCATGAATCCTCTACCCCCCACCAAACTCCTACTCCCAACACAAATCCCCCCTCCCAGCTCAAATCCTCTACCCGTATATGTCCCCCTGAGCATGAATCCTCTACCCCCCACCAAACTCCTACTCCCAACACAAATCCCCCCTCCCAGCTCAAATCCTCTACCCCCCCCCCCCAGCACAAATCCCCCCTCCCAGCTCAAATCCTCTACCCCAAAAATGTCCCCCCTGAGCATGAATCCTCTACCCCCCCACCCCCAGCACACATCCCCCCCTCCAGCTCAAATCCTCTACCCATATATGTCCCCCCCTGAGCATGAATCCTCTACCCTCCCACTTCCAGCACACATCCCCTACCCCATAAATGTCCCCCCTGAGCATGAATCCTCTACCCCCCACCAAACTCCTACTCCCAGCACAAATCCCCCCTCCCAGCTCAAATCCTCTACCCTAAAATTGCCCCCCCCCCCAAGCATGAATCCTCCACCCCCCACCAAACTCCTACTACCAGCACGAATCCCCCCTCCCAGCTCAAATCCTCTACCCATATATGTCCCCCCTGAGGATGAATTCTCTAACCCCCACCAAACTCCTACTCCCAGCACAAATCCCCCCTCCCAGCTCAAATCCTCTACCCCAAAATTGTCCCCCCTGAGCATAAATCCTCTACCCCCCCACCAAACCCCCACTCCCAGCCAAAATCCCCTCTCCTAACATTAGTCCCCCCCCTCACTTTCCCCTCCTAGCACAAATCCCCCCAATCATCCCTTCTAGCACAAGCCCCCAAATCCTTACTGTGCCCTGGGCAGCTGCCCCTCCTGCCCACCCCTTGTCTCGGCCCTAAAAGGGGTATAACTCCTCCCCTCCCCCCCTTACTTTATCCAAAATGGGGAAAAAAAGTTTTGCCTTTAGCGGACCTCTGCTTCCACCCCGACCCTCCCCAGACCACACATATATATGTTACTGACAAAGATGTGTGGCCAATGAGTTGCAAGCCAAACTGTCAAAGACACAAAGCCCGAATGTGACCTGGTATCCGCCTCCTGGAGTCCCTGTACAGCAGAGCTCAAGCTGGGAGAGGTAGAAGCAGCACAAGCAGCCAACCAATTCATGTGTTGCACAAGAAGCGTGCCGATAGAGGGAGAGAGCAGAGTGACTAGGAGATGAGCTCATCAGCCTGCCACTGTTCAATCACAGGCCGTGACAACCTGGGCTTAGAGGGAGAAGGGTAAGTGATGTTGGCCATCAGACTGAGGACATCTAGTGGCAAAAAAATAAAGTACAGCGGGGGGGGGGACATCTCTGCATTGAAGGCGAGTAGTGCAGCAAAAACTGGTTTTGTTATTCTTATCTTTTACTGGGATGTTAATTGTTCTGCTTTAATAATTAATAAAAATTATTGATAAAAAGTTAATAAATAAAAAGTAATAACATTATATCTAATAATGCTCTGGGGTAGATTTCTTTGTTAGAGGAGACTGTGGCTGATGGCGCAGGTTCCTCCTCCTCTTTACCTCTTTTTCACCAGTACATTGTGAACGATGTTCACCGTGATGAAGCCCCCTCAGGGGCGGGGCCATGACACCCTGCATTCTCAGAAGAGTGGTCAGCCATTGGGGCTGGACAATGTTAAAGGGGTTGTAAACCTTCGTGTATTTTTCACCTTAATTCATCCTATTTATTAAGGTGAACAAACACCTGGCAGTGACCGTCCCCCCCGTTTTACTTACCTGAACCCCGTACTTCCCTAGGCTCCCTCTCTCCACGGGGTCCCGGCTCTTGATTGGATAGCAGCACAGCCATTGGCTCCTGCTGCTGTCAATCAAATCCAATGGGGCCGAGTCCTACATTCGGCGTCTATGGACGCCGAATGCTGGACTCGGGAGCGCGCCCGCAAGGTAACCCTCCGGGAGAGTGCTTCTCCTAGGGGATTATGCGATGCGGGGAGGAGCCGAGACCCCAAAAGACGAGGGTTTTGGGCCACTAGCTGCACAGCGGGGGGTAAGTATGATATGTTTCTTATTTAAAAAAAAAAAAGAAAATCGAAGCTTTACAATCACTTTAAAGTGGTTGTAAACCTTAGCAAAAAAAACCCTGCAAGACAAAGGCATAATGAGCTAGTATGCATAGCATACTAGCTCATTATGTATTACTTACCTTAGATCGAAGCCCCTGCAGCGCTCCTCGTTCACCGCTCCGGCCGGCAACGTCGCTCCCGGAGTTACTTCCGGGTATCGTGGGCTCTGGCGCTGTGATTGGCCCGGAGACGCGACGAAGACGTCACCGCCGCGCATGAGCGCCGGAGCCGCCGGTAACGGCGCAGTCTAACTGAAGCAACAGCACGCGCGTGCCTTTGCTTCAGTGCGCATGTCCCGATGACTTTGGCACATGCAAATACAGAGGATATCTCCTAAAATGTGCTGGTTTAGGAGATATCCAGGGTAACTACAGGTAAGTCTTATTAAAGGCCTTATTATAGGCTTACCTGTAGCAAAAAGTGGTCTGTAGAAAGGGTTTACAACCACTTTTAGGCTTCGTGTACACGGGACGTCGTTCAACCTCTCCTGAAAGATTTAACTGGACAGCTATAGGTTTGAACTAAGAATGATAATTCTTTTTGATACAAAAAATAATGGCCTGAATTTAGATATTGGTTTCCTTATCCATTATACTAAAGTTTTATGACCCCCTCTGTGACTATCACCCCTCCCCCCCCTGCATTCTATAGCTCTCCCTCTGTCTTATCTCACTGACTCTGCTGCTATCTTTATTACCATTGATTTGTATGGGTTTGTTTTTCTTTTCTTTTTTTTAACATTCTGCTAAAAAAAATTGTGAATCAGTACTGCTTGGACCTTGAAGAAGGGGGACCTACCCCGAAAGCTTGTCCTGGAAAATTGAATGTTAGTGCAAATTAAAAAAAAGTATCGCGTTTGCGTCTAAAAGCGTTTGAAAAAAAAAAAAAAATTTTTTTTTTCAAAATAGTCAAAAATGAAAAACGCCTGTAAACAAAACGCGGCTAAATGCGATTTGCCGCGCTTAGCTGCTTTTGAAATGCCTCTAAGCACAGCTTCTGAAGGCATTTATTTGGGTTCCAAAAAAAAAAAAAAAGCTTCTGACACCCCCGGGGTGTGTAGACTTTTTAGATCCACTTTCTATATGTAGAGGGTGGGGGTGGGTAATAGAGGTAGATGAAGATGCTGTGGAGCAAGGTGAGCAGAGAGAGTTTAGTGCCAGGCTCCTCGATTCCTCACCAGTCGCTTCTTCCTCCTCTGTTTAACATACAACCAACATGGGAAAGCTCAAATTTGATTGGCTCTGAGCAGACGCTTCTGTTCCCCTTGTGATGTCCCACCAACAGGATTCTAGGAGGGAAAAAAAAAAATTCCAGGGAGGTTTTCGTAGAATTCTCCCATTTGGGCTCATTTCTCTTAGCAGATGAGGAAATGTATATTATTATAATGGTAACAAGTGTAATTAAAAAAAAAAAAACTTTTTACATACAGTTTTGTATCAAAAAATTTCAGCTGTAATTCTCATAGATTTACATTAGAGGGCGATAAAACACTTGCAGTGATACATATTATAGGCACTCATTTCTATAACTCAATCGCAAACCTTATTATACATTTATGTAGCTCTGACATATACCGCAGTGCTGTACAGAGATCACTGAGCCAGTCACATCAGTCTCTGTACCAGAGGAGCTTACACTCTAATGTCCCCCCACCCCATAGTCACACACTATTATTATACATTTATATAGCTCTGACATATACCGCAGTGCTGTACAGTATTGTAGAATGAATCTTGCAGATTGTAGCAGACCCATAATGTGATTCCCTCTTCTATGGAGGAAAGGGAAGAAGGGGGAGGGGGGGGGGGTCCGGTTGATTTATTAAAGGGGCAGAGGCCGGTAAATCTGCGCCGACGTCGGTTATCTGCACACAGACATCCAGATTTGTTCCTCTTTCTCGCACATGATTTGGTATTCTGTGCAAAGTGAACTTTCACTCAGCTTCACCTCATTTACTAAAAGCTAAGTGAAAGTGTAAGACCGCCCCCCCTCCCCCAACGTCAGACTTCAAACCACCAGATGAACGCTGATATGGCGCTGTCATGTGACCACCAATTGTATCATTTCATGTTCAGCCAAATGTCGATTTCATCCCTGCTGTTCATCGCATTCTCACTATAAATACATGGAGAAAAAAAACTTGTAAATATACTGTGAGAAGTCATCATGCTGTACACCTTTTGTATATCACCCCCCCCCACACACCCCATAGGGGGGGTGCATACAACCACCCCACCACAGTGTGATGTCTGCAACCAGCTTCCTCCCAGCAGACCTGACTGTTGTGGCTGCACAGAGGAAGGGGGTAAATAAGGTGGGCGTGGCTCTACTTTGATTTGGGTGTGGCCTGTGGCAGCTGTGTACCTCTAAGCATGATGAGAATACTATGTGGAAATAATGAGACAGAATGTCATATATAATATAACTTGTTTATAAATAATAGGAAGTGATGTCATATATAATATAACTTGTTTATAAATAGTAACAAAATAAACAATGGTAGCAAAGTAAACAATAACTCCAGAGGAATGTATGATGGGGGTCACATGGGTGTTTGGAATGAGTACATGAAGTCTGCTTGTATAGTATATGACTGTATTCATGCATTGTGTATAGTGGGTACATGGGGTGTGCATGCATTGTGTATAGTGGGTACATGGGGTGTGCATTGTGTATACAGCAGTGAGTACCACGGGGGGTGTATTATTATACAGCAGTGAGTACACGGGGGGGTGTATACAGCAGTGAGTACACGGGGGAGTGTATACAGCAGTGAGTACACGGGGGGTGTATACAGCAGTGAGTACACGGGGAGTGTATACAGCAGTGAGTACACGGGGGAGTGTATACAGCAGTGAGTACACGGGGGGTGTATTATTATACAGCAGTGAGTACAGGGGGGGGGTGTATACAGCAGTGAGTACACGGGGGAGTGTATACAGCAGTGAGTACACGGGGGAGTGTATACAGCAGTGAGTACACGGGGGGTGTATTATTATACAGCAGTGAGTACAGGGGGGGGTGTATACAGCAGTGAGTACACGGGGGTGTATACAGCAGTGAGTACACGGGGGGTGTATACAGCAGTGAGTACACGGGGGGTGTATACAGCAGTGAGTACACGGGGGTGTATACAGCAGTGAGTACACGGGGGGTGTATACAGCACTGAGTACACGGGGGGTGTATACAGCAGTGAGTACACGGGGGGTGTATACAGCAGTGAGTACACGGGGGGGGTGTATACAGCAGTGAGTACACGGGGGGTGTATACAGCAGTGAGTACACGGGGGGTGTATACAGCAGTGAGTACACGGGGGGGTGTATACAGCAGTGAGTACACGGGGGAGTGTATACAGCAGTGAGTACACGGGGGAGTGTATACAGCAGTGAGTACACGGGGGGTGTATTATTATACAGCAGTGAGTACAGGGGGGGGTGTATACAGCAGTGAGTACACGGGGGAGTGTATACAGCAGTGAGTACACGGGGGAGTGTATACAGCAGTGAGTACACGGGGGGTGTATTATTATACAGCAGTGAGTACAGGGGGGGGTGTATACAGCAGTGAGTACACGGGGGTGTATACAGCAGTGAGTACACGGGGGGGTGTATACAGCAGTGAGTACACGGGGGGTGTATACAGCAGTGAGTACACGGGGGGTGTATACAGCAGTGAGTACACGGGGGGTGTATACAGCAGTGAGTACACGGGGGTGTATACAGCAGTGAGTACACGGGGGGGTGTATACAGCAGTGAGTACACGGGGGGTGTATACAGCAGTGAGTACACGGGGGGTGTATACAGCAGTGAGTACACGGGGGGGTGTATACAGCAGTGAGTACACGGAGGTGTATACATTGGGGGAGATCTATGAAAACTGGGGCACTCACAATCAGGTGTAGCTGTGCAGAGAATCCAATCACCTTTTCAACTTCAGCTTGTTCAATTAAGGTTTGGTTAATAAAACCTGGAAGCTGATTGGCTTCTATGAAGAGCGGCACCAGATGATGTGCTACAGGTTTAGTAAATCTCCCCCATTATGTGTATATTGTACATGGGGTGTGCATGGTATATAGTGAGTAGAGGGGGGTATATACAATGTATACAGTGAGTAGAGGGGGGTATATAGATTGTATACAGTGAGTAGAGGGGGGTATATAGATTGTATACAGTGAGTAGAGGGGGTATATAGATTGTATACAGTGAGTAGAGGGGGGTATATACATTGTATACAGTGAATAGAGGGGGGTATATAGATTATATACAGTGAGTAGAGGGGGGTATATACAATGTATACAGTGAGTAGAGGGGGTATATACATTGTATACAGTGAGTAGAGGGGCGTATATACAATGTATACAGTGAATAGAGGGGGGTATATACAATGTATACAGTGAGTAGAGGGGGGTGTATACATTGTATACAGTGAGTAGAGGGGGGTATATACAATGTATACAGTGGGTAGAGGGGGGTATATAGATTGTATACAGTGAGTAGAGGGGGAGTATATACAATGTATACAGTGGGTAGAGGGGGGTATATACAATGTATACAGTGAGTAGAGGGGGGTATATACAATGTATACAGTGAGTAGAGGGGGGTATATAGATTGTATACAGTGAGTAGAGGGGGGTATATACAATGTATACAGTGAGTAGAGGGGGGTATATACAATGTATACAGTGAGTAGAGGGGGGGTATATACAATGTATACAGTGAGTAGAGGGGGGGGGGTATATACAATGTATACAGTGAGTAGAGGGGGGTATATACAATGTATACAGTGAGTAGAGGGGGGTATATAGATTGTATACAGTGAGTAGAGGGGGGGTATATACAATGTATACAGTGAGTAGGGGGGGGTATATACAATGTATACAGTGAGTAGAGGGGGGGTATATACAATGTATACAGTGAGTAGGGGGGGGTATATACAATGTATACAGTGAGTAGAGGGGGGTATATACAATGTATACAGTGAGTAGAGGGGGGGTATATACAATGTATACAGTGAGTAGAGGGGGGTATATACAATGTATACAGTGAGTAGAGGGGGGGGTATATACAATGTATACAGTGAGTAGAGGGGGGGGGGTATATACAATGTATACAGTGAGTAGAGGGGGGGGGGTATATACAATGTATACAGTGAGTAGAGGGGGGGGTATATACAATGTATACAGTGAGTAGAGGGGGGGGTATATACAATGTATACAGTGAGTAGAGGGGGGTATATACAATGTATACAGTGAGTAGAGGGGGGTATATACAATGTATACAGTGAGTAGAGGGGGGGTATATACAATGTATACAGTGAGTAGAGGGGGGGGGGTATATACAATGTATACAGTGAGTAGAGGGGGGTATATACAATGTATACAGTGAGTAGAGGGGGGTATATAGATTGTATACAGTGAGTAGAGGGGGGGGTATATACAATGTATACAGTGAGTAGAGGGGGGTATATAGATTGTATACAGTGAGTAGAGGGGGGGGTATATACAATGTATACAGTGAGTAGAGGGGGAGTATATACAATGTATACAGTGGGTAGAGGGGGGTATATAGATTGTATACAGTGAGTAGAGGGGGGGGGTATATACAATGTATACAGTGAGTAGAGGGGGAGTATATACAATGTATACAGTGGGTAGAGGGGGGGTATATACATTGTATACAGTGAGTAGAGGGGGGTATATACAATGTATACAGTGAGTAGAGGGGGGTATATACAATGTATACAGTGGGTAGAGGGGGGTATATAGATTGTATACAGTGAGTAGAGGGGGGTATATACAATGTATACAGTGAGTAGAGGGGGGTATATACAATGCATGGAGGGAAGGAGGGAGTGCGGCGTGTATTGTGTCGGTAGTGCAGGCGGAGGCACCACCCCCTGTATTGCTGATCAGCCTCTCCCACCGACACTCACTTCTCATATTATACACAGAGCCAGGAGATCCGACCGTACCGACCGCTCACCTCCCCCCTACCGATCACCCCCTCCTCCATCCCTGCAAACTTTACTACCCCACCATGCTGCCTGCACACCCGGATCTCCCGATCTGAGGACACCCGCATCTACAGCTCTACACCCGACTTTGTGGACACCCTGATCTGGATTTGTACACCCCAATCTGAGGACACCCGGATATTCAGCTGTGCACCCCATTCTGAGGACACCCTAGTTTCCAGCTGTGCACCCCATCCTGAGGACACCCTAGTTTTCAGCTGTGCACCCCATTCTGAGGACACCCTAGTTTCCAGCTGTGCACCCCATCCTGAGGACACCCTAGTTTCCAGCTGTGCACCCCATCCTGAGGACACCCTAGTTTCCAGCTGTGCACCCCATCCTGAGGACACCCTAGTTTCCAGCTGTGCACCCCATCCTGAGGACACCCTAGTTTCCAGCTGTGCACCCCATTCTGAGGACACCCTGGTCTCCAGCTGTACACCCCATTCTGGGGACACCCTGGTCTCCAGCTGTGCACCCCATCCTGAGGACACCCTGGTCTCCAGCTGTACACCCCATTCTGAGGACACCTCGATGAGCTGCCCTACACCAAACTCTAAGGACAGCGGGATCTCTTGCTTTAGCCCCCTTTTGAGGACACCCGGATCGCTTGGTCTACACCCCATTCTGAGGACACCTGGATCTCCAGCTGTACACCCCGCTCTACGGACACCTGGATCTGCTGCTGTACACCCCATTCTGAGGAGGCTAGGAAATGGTGAACACTTGGATTTATTCTTCAGCATCAACACTGTGACCACCCCCTTTAATCAATGAGAACCCCTGAGATTGTGACCCCCCATTTATGAGTACAGCTAACTTTGGGGCACAGAGATTGTGACCCCCATTTATGAATAGCATTGTCATTGGGGTCCCTCCATCTCTGAGTAAACCCTGGCGCATCTTGATTTTGACATCTATCTTCCAGGATCTTTGGGGGATTTTAAGGGACTTTTCCGAGGAGTCTAGGAGGTTGGGGGGCACCAGGGTTGGAATACTCTGAGATACCTCCATACAATGCAGCAACAGATCTGCCCCTTGCAGAAGAGCACCCCTTGTGGTGGAGGGCAGCAGTAACAGACATGGAGGCAGAGGGACAGGGGGGCAGTGCTGTGGAGGGCAGCAACAAGGATGCGGAGAAGCAGCTCAGGCTTCGGCTTTGTGTGCTGAATGAGATCCTGAAAACTGAGAGGGACTATGTGGGGACTCTACACTTTCTTCAATCTGTAAGTATCTCTATGTGTCAGTCTGAGTGTTAAAATATCCATATACTGCTCTCTACACATGTCGGGGGTTTGGGGAACAGAATATGAAATGTTAATGAAGTTCAGTATGAATGCTTGTCAAGGTTGTCTTGGGGAGGACCTTTCCATATGCAGGAACACTCAGGATTCCATCTCTTATGAGTTTATTCTTCTCTTCCACCAAGTGGCCCATTAGGACGTCTTCAGGGGTCTGTGAGACTGACATTAGGAAAATTCCCAGCATGACCCCTCCGGTAGACGACTCCTCAACTTGACGGCTCCCCGGCACGACCCCTCCAGTGGAAGGCTCCCCGGCACGACCCCTCCAGTGGAAGGCTCCCCGGCACGACCCCTCCAGTGGAAGGCTCCCCGGCACGACCCCTCCAGTGGAAGGCTCCCCGGCACGACCCCTCCAGTGGAAGGCTCCCCGGCACGACCCCCTCCAGTGGAAGGCTCCCCGGCACGACCCCCTCCAGTGGAAGGCTCCCCGGCACGACCCCCTCCAGTGGAAGGCTCCCCGGCACGACCCATCCAGTGGAAGGCTCCCCGGCACGACCCCTCCAGTGGAAGGCTCCCCGGCACGACCCCCTCCAGTGGAAGGCTCCCCGGCACGACCCCTCCAGTGGAAGGCTCCCCGGCACGACCCCTCCAGTGGAAGGCTCCCCCGCAGGACCCCTCCAGTGGAAGGCTCCCCCGCAGGACCCCTCCAGTGGAAGGCTCCCCGGCACGACCCCTCCAGTGGAAGGCTCCCCGGCACGACCCCCTCCAGTGGAAGGCTCCCCGGCACGACCCCTCCAGTGGAAGGCTCCCCCGCAGGACCCCTCCAGTGGAAGGCTCCCCGGCACGACCCCTCCAGTGGAAGGCTCCCCCGCAGGACCCCTCCAGTGGAAGGCTCCCCCGCAGGACCCCTCCAGTGGAAGGCTCCCCCGCAGGACCCCTCCAGTGGAAGGCTCCCCCGCAGGACCCCTCCAGTGGAAGGCTCCCCAGCACGACCCCTCCAGTGGAAGGCTCCCCCGCAGGACCCATCCAGTGGAAGGCTCGCCCGCAGGACCCATCCAGTGGAAGGCTCCCCCGCAGGACCCATCCAGTGGAAGGCTCCCCCGCAGGACCCATCCAGTGGAAGGCTCGCCCGCAGGACCCATCCAGTGGAAGGCTCCCCCGCAGGACCCATCCAGTGGAAGGCTCCCCCGCAGGACCCATCCAGTGGAAGGCTCCCCCGCAGGACCCATCCAGTGGAAGGCTCCCCCGCAGGACCCATCCAGTGGAAGGCTCCCCCGCAGGACCCATCCAGTGGAAGGCTCCCCAGCACGACCCTTCCAGTGGAAGGCTCCACAGGGTTAACTAGGGTTGCCACCTCATCCCTTTAAACCCGAACACATATTAATTACACAGGCTCTGAGGCTGATTAAGGTGGTAATTGAACTCGGTGCCTTATCTGTATTAAATTAGCCTCAGAACCTGTGTAATTCATATGTGTTCGGGTTTAAAGGGATGAGGTGGTAACTCTAGGGGTAACCCCTCTAGTAGAAGGCTCCCCAACATGACCACTCCAGTAGGTAGAAAACACTCTATTCCTGACCCCCTGTCTACCTTTCTGATCTCTCACCTCATGTCACCTTTCTCAAGAGTCCACTGATCCAGAGTGTGGTGTTCTGTACCGGCTGGAGGGTCTATATTCACTGGAAGTACCCTTCTACTCAGACATGGGAGGATCATCTTGGGAATATATCTATCTGGCTGCACTGATTTAAATTGTGTGCTTAAATCATGGTAGAATCTTGACTGTGTTGTCCTGATGTAGAGAATCCTAAATGTGTGGCCCTACTGAGGGGTGCTCCTAAAGGCACAGCACAGAGGTGTTTCTGAGTGCTAGTGTTCATGTGGAGGGGGTGTTCCCGATTCTTGAGCACACGTCCCAGCCAAGGTGTACTCCTGGGCAGTTGGCACAGCTGAGGGGTGCTCCTGGGTAGGTGGCACAACCAATGGGTGCTTCTGGAAGTGCATCATAGCCGAGGGGTACCCCTAAGTGTGTGGCCCTGCTGATGGGTGCTTCTGAGGGTGTAGCTCGCTCAAGGGGTGCCCTTTGGTGCGTAGTCCTGCAAGAGATACTTCTGTGTGGCTCAGGTAAAGGATGCTCCTGAGCGTGTACATCCCAGCCAAAGGGTGCTTCTGAGAGTGCACTTCAGCCGAGGGGTGCTCTTAAGTGTGTGGCCCTGCCAAGGGGTGCTCCTGGGTAAGTGGCTCACCCAAGGTGTCCTCCTGAGAATGTGGCCCTGCCAAGGGGTGCTCCGGAGTGCGTGGCCCTTCTACAGGGGTAATTCTGAATGTTCTTCCCAGCCAAGGGGTGCTCCTGAGCATTTAGCCTAGAGGAGTGATGCTCATAAATGGGTACCCCAGGTGAAGGGTGCTCCCGAGCATGCGTTCCAGCTGAGGGGTGCTCCTGAATAGGCATCCCTGTTAGCTTCTCTCTCTAGGCATGTGGAACAGCGAGAGGGGATTTCTGATTCTGAGGATGTGCTCGTTCTGAGAAATCCCTGGTATCTGGCCTGCTGGGGTTATGTGGGGAGAGGCTGTGATTGGTGGTTTTATCTTTGATAATTCTGCTCACTCTAGCGGATTGTGTATGAAGAGCTTTCTCTCTATAACGGGATTATCCTGACACAACACTCGCTACATCACTCAGATTACACTCCATTCTCTCTGCTCAATCTCCATAATCCGTCACTTTGGGGGTCCCCAGGTCCCCCCCCCCCCCCCGCCTACAGTGGGCTGCGTTAACCCCACAAGTGCTATAGTGTCTGTAGCTGGCCCCCTCTCTGGTGGCCTTCTGCCAGTTTAAATCCATACTCCCTCCATGCATGGAAGAGGAATGAGTTAAATACCCTTGCAGGGGGTTCCCACCATG
This sequence comes from Lithobates septentrionalis, assembly GCA_037952835.1. Taxonomy (NCBI): domain Eukaryota; kingdom Metazoa; phylum Chordata; class Amphibia; order Anura; family Ranidae; genus Lithobates; species Lithobates septentrionalis. Next base: position 40,254 of record JBBDGP010003836.1, read on the forward strand.
CTGCAAGGGTTAAATGCCCCAGGTTAGCATCATGGTTGGGGTCCTTGTGACCGGGGAGCTCTGTAATTGAGGTTGGGGTCCATGTGACTGGGCGGGGCTCTGTAATTGGGGTCCATGTGACTAGGGGGGCTCTGTAATTGAGTTTGGGGTCCATGTGACTAGGGGGGGCTCAGTAATTGGGGTTGAGGTCCATGTCACTGGGGGGCTCTGTAATTAGGGGTTGGGGTCCATGTCACTGGGTGGCTCTGTAATTGGGGTTGGGGTCCATGTAACGGGGGGGCTCTGTAGTTGGGGTTGGGATCCATGTGACTGGGGCGCTCTGTAGGTGGGGTTGGGGTCCATGTGTCTGGGGGGCTCAGTAATTGGGGTTGGGGTCCATGTGACTGGGCGGGGCTCAGTAATTGGGGTTGAGGTCCATGTCACTGGGGGGCTCTGTAATTAGGGGTTGGGGTCCATGTCACTGGGGGGCTCTGTAATTGGGGTTGAGGTCCATGTCACTGGGGGGCTCTGTAATTAGGGGTTGGGGTCCATGTCACTGAGGGGCTCTTAGTTGGGATCCATGTGACTGGGGGGCTCTGTAGTTGGGGTTGGGATCCATGTGACTGGGGCACTCTGTAGATGGGGTTGGGGTCCATGTGTCTGGGGGGCTCTGTAGTTTGGGTCCATGTGACTGGGGGGGACTCTGTAATTGGGGTTGGGGTCCATGTGACTGGGGGGGACTCTGTAATTGGGGTTAGGGTCCATGTGACTGGGGGGGCTCTGTAATTGGGGTCCATGTGACTGGGGGGCTCTGTAGGTGGGGTTGGGGTCCATGTGTCTGGGGGGTCTGTAGTTGGGGTCCATGTGACTGGGGGGGGGACTCTGTAATTGGGGTTAGGGTCCATGTGACTGGGGGGGCTCTGTAATTGGGGTCCATGTGACTGGGGGGCTCTGTAGGTGGGGTTGGGGTCCATGTGTCTGGGGGGTCTGTAGTTGGGGTCCATGTGACTGGGGGGGGGGGACTCTGTAATTGGGGTTGGGGTCCATGTGACTGGGGGGCTCTGTAGTTGCGGTCCATGTGACTGGGGGGCTCAGTAATTGGGGTTAGAGTCCATGTGACTGGTGGGGTGTCGCCGACTTCATAGCAGTACGGTAACCCCGTGGTTGCCCATCCAGTGAACAGTGTGAACCCCAACACTCAACCCCCCCCCCCATTCATTGTTTTCTGTTATATCTGATAAGTGCAAAAGAAAATACTTGTTGATCCCGCCAGGAAACCTGTGAGCTGATAACTTCCTGCGCTGGGCTTTTATCAGTTACATTGTTCCCAGCGCTCCATGTGGACTGCAGAACGCCTCCTTGTTATGGGGAAGAGGAGGGGGGGAGGTGTTCTGCAGTCCTGTCCTAGTGTGACAACGCTACTCCTCTATAGGTGAGTATGGTCACCCTGGGACAGGAAGTGTATTAATGGCAGGATCACCACGTGAGAATCCAGGGAATATGGTCTGACAATGAAAACCAATGCAGCCGGCAGGTCTAAGGAGTGAAATCTGTGATATATGACCTGCTTCTTCCTGAGGGCCGATACACGGGAACTTCTTGATGTTGATGTGTGTGGTGTCACGTGATTTCAGTGTACTGATACTGAGCCCAATGACAGAAAACATTTGTGTCTGTAGGAGAGACTCATCTCCGCACACACCTACCGCTAATACTCATTAATGGTGGAGTCTCATCTCTAATATCCCTCATTAATGGTGGAGTCTCATCTCTGCTGACCCTTATTAATGGTGGAGTCTCATCTCTGCTGACCCTTATTAATGGTGGAGTCTCATCTCTGCTGACCCTTATTAATGGTGGAGTCTCATCTCTACTATCCCTCATTAATGGTGGAGTCTCATCTCTACTATCCCTCATTAATGGTGGAGTCTCATCACTGCTGACCCTTATTAATGGTGGAGTCTCATCACTGCTGACCCTTATTAATGGTGGAGTCTCATCTCTGCTGACCCTTATTAATGGTGGAGTCTCGTCTCTGCTGACCCTTATTAATGGTGGAGTCTCGTCTCTGCTGACCCTTATTAATGGTGGAGTCTCATCACTGCTGACCCTTATTAATGGTGGAGTCTCATCTCTACTATCCCTCATTAATGGTGGAGTCTCATCACTGCTGACCCTTATTAATGGTGGAGTCTCATCACTGCTGACCCTTATTAATGGTGGAGTCTCATCTCTACTATCCCTCATTAATGGTGGAGTCTCATCTCTGCTGACCCTTATGGTGGAGTCTCGTCTCTGCTGACCCTTATGGTGGAGTCTCCTCTCTGCTGACCCTTATTAATGGTGGAGTCTCCTCTCTGCTGACCCTTATGGTGGAGTCTCCTCTCTGCTGACCCTTATTAATGGTGGAGTCTCGTTTCTGCTGACCCTTAGTATTGGTGGAGTCTCCTCTCTGCTGACCCTTATTAATGGTGGAGTCTCGTCTCTGCTGACCCTTATGGTGGAGTCTCATCTCCGCTGACCCTTATTAATGGTGGAGTCTCATCTCTGCTGACCCTTATTAATGGTGGAGTCTCATCTCTGCTGACCCTTATTAATGGTGGAGTCTCATCTCTGCTGACCCTTATTAATGGTGGAGTCTCATCTCTGCTGACCCTTATTAATGGTGGAGTCTCATCTCTGCTGACCCTTATTAATGGTGGAGTCTCATCTCTGCTGACCCTTATTAATGGTGGAGTCTCCTCTCTGCTGACCCTTATGGTGGAGTCTCCTCTCTGCTGACCCTTATTAATGGTGGAGTCTCGTTTCTGCTGACCCTTAGTATTGGTGGAGTCTCGTCTCTGCTGACCCTTATGGTGGAGTCTCATCTCCGCTGACCCTTATTAATGGTGGAGTCTCATCTCTGCTGACCCTTATTAATGGTGGAGTCTCATCTCTGCTGACCCTTATTAATGGTGGAGTCTCATCTCTGCTGACCCTTATTAATGGTGGAGTCTCATCTCTGCTGACCCTTATTAATGGTGGAGTCTCATCTCTGCTGACCCTTATTAATGGTGGAGTCTCATCTCTGCTGACCCTTATTAATGGTGGAGTCTCATCTCTGCTGACCCTTATTAATGGTGGAGTCTCCTCTCTGCTGACCCTTATTAATGGTGGAGTCTCCTCTCTGCTGACCCTTATTAATGGTGGAGTCTCCTCTCTGCTGACCCTTATTAATGGTGGAGTCTCCTCTCTGCTGACCCTTATTAATGGTGGAGTCTCCTCTCTGCTGACCCTTATTAATGGTGGAGTCTCCTCTCTGCTGACCCTTATTAATGGTGGAGTCTCCTCTCTGCTGACCCTTATTAATGGTGGAGTCTCCTCTCTGCTGACCCTTATTAATGGTGGAGTCTCCTCTCTGCTGACCCTTATTAATGGTGGAGTCTCCTCTCTGCTGACCCTTATTAATGGTGGAGTCTCCTCTCTGCTGACCCTTATTAATGGTGGAGTCTCCTCTCTGCTGACCCTTATTAATGGTGGAGTCTCCTCTCTGCTGACCCTTATTAATGGTGGAGTCTCCTCTCTGCTGACCCTTATTAATGGTGGAGTCTCCTCTCTGCTGACCCTTATTAATGGTGGAGTCTCCTCTCTGCTGACCCTTATTAATGGTGGAGTCTCCTCTCTGCTGACCCTTATTAATGGTGGAGTCTCCTCTCTGCTGACCCTTATTAATGGTGGAGTCTCCTCTCTGCTGACCCTTATTAATGGTGGAGTCTCCTCTCTGCTGACCCTTATTAATGGTGGAGTCTCCTCTCTGCTGACCCTTATTAATGGTGGAGTCTCCTCTCTGCTGACCCTTATTAATGGTGGAGTCTCCTCTCTGCTGACCCTTATTAATGGTGGAGTCTCCTCTCTGCTGACCCTTATTAATGGTGGAGTCTCCTCTCTGCTGACCCTTATTAATGGTGGAGTCTCCTCTCTGCTGACCCTTATTAATGGTGGAGTCTCCTCTCTGCTGACCCTTATTAATGGTGGAGTCTCCTCTCTGCTGACCCTTATGGTGGAGTCTCCTCTCTGCTGACCCTTATGGTGGAGTCTCCTCTCTGCTGACCCTTATGGTGGAGTCTCCTCTCTGCTGACCCTTATGGTGGAGTCTCCTCTCTGCTGACCCTTATGGTGGAGTCTCCTCTCTGCTGACCCTTATGGTGGAGTCTCCTCTCTGCTGACCCTTATGGTGGAGTCTCCTCTCTGCTGACCCTTATGGTGGGGTCTCCTCTCTGCTGACCCTTATGGTGGGGTCTCATCTCTGCTGACCCTTATTAATGGTGGAGTCTCCTCTCTGCTGACCCTTATTAATGGTGGAGTCTCCTCTCTGCTGACCCTTATTAATGGTGGAGTCTCCTCTCTGCTGACCCTTATTAATGGTGGAGTCTCCTCTCTGCTGACCCTTATTAATGGTGGAGTCTCACAGACCAGCTGCCATGTACTGTCTCTCTAGAAGGAAGTCTATTGTTGAGTTGGTGAATTTCCTGCTAGTCAGTCATACAGGAAGCTCTGAAGCTTTACATTTCACCACAGCCGACCCGGCTGCACCCCGGAACAGCTGCCCACTCATGTCTTCCATGGCTGATATATATGATTTACACATCTTCTGGGGCTGGTTACTGATGGTATCTAATGAAACCCCAGAACCTGCATAGAGCCCTGTAGACCAGTGGTTCTCAACCCTGTCCTCAAGTACCCCCAACAGGCCATGTTTGCAGGTTTTCCTTTAAATCTGAGTCAATGGCTTGGTGTTTTGGACAATTATTTTATTTAAGAGGAATTCCCAAAAAATGGCCTGTTGGGGGTACTTTAGAACAGGGTTGAGAACCACTGGTGAAGACGACGTCACACGGACAATAATCCTGACGCACAGGTTGGGGTAGATGAAGGCTCAGGCAGATGAAATGTGTTGGAGAAGAAGACATAACCATCAGCTTTATCTCTAAATCCCGACTCCAGAAACCTGGAAATTCCTTCTTTCATTGGGGTTGCTTCTTCTGCAAGGTTTAACTGCTTGTTTGCACTGCAAGGTTTAACTGCTTGTATATGTCTAGGGGGGGGGGCACAAAAGATTTACCTACCTTATCCTCCCCTCCTCTGCATGGCCAGACCTGGTACGATCACAACACCATTGAGTACAGGATAGATTAGAGGACCCGGCTCATTGGTGGTATTCCATAGACCTGCTGCACATTTGTGGGGGCACCAGGGCCACCATTATAAAACATGGGACCCCATACAACCTACCCGACAAGTCTTGCTGGGTGGAAACCCAAGCGATGTGGTCAGCACAAGTTTGATGGACAGCACCCATGACCAGGCCAGGCCCAGTACGGGAGGGCTGGCTGTACCCCCCCCCCCCCTCTATCAGCAGCCATTGGGGAGGGGGGCCCAGACTTTGGCAGGGTAACGGAGGCCATGGAGGAATCAAAGTGTCCATACTGCCCATAGCAGACATCTAGTTGTTTCCTCCCAGGAATCTGATGATGAGGATTTCTTCCCTTGAAGATTCTACATAAGGGTCCATGCACACTAGGAGCAGAAAAAAGATGCCAGGACCCTCTGGCAGAAAAAGCAGCATAAAAATTCTCCCTGTGGCTCGTATTGCGCAAGAGTTTAGGAGAGTTTGTGGGCAATTGTTTTTATAAGCCTTGTTTTCCAAAACATTTCCCCCTGCCCATTACTCCATGTACTGTACACCCTGCCCATTACTCCATGTACTGTACACCCTGCCCATTACTCCATGTACTGTACACCCTGCCCATTACTCGATGTACTGTACACCCTGCCCATTACTCGATGTACTGTACACCCTGCCCATTACTCGATGTACTGTACACCCTGCCCATTACTCGATGTACTGTACACCCTGCCCATTACTCCATGTACTGTACACCCTGCCCATTACTCCATGTACTGTACACCCTGCCCATTACTCCATGTACTGTACACCCTGCCCATTACTCGATGTACTGTACACCCTGCCCATTACTCCATGTACTGTACACCCTGCCCATTACTCCATGTACTGTACACCCTGCCCATTACTCCATGTACTGTACACCCTGCCCATTACTCCATGTACTGTACACTTGAAAACACCAAACGCTCAAACGCCGCGTTTATGAGCGTTAAAGACGGACCTTCAACCTCTTCCTCACATTGCTTCCATTCCACCTCTCCTGCCATCCTGCAGAAGTATTGGGCTTTTTTTGTGTTGTTGTTTTACCTTTTTTAAAAAAAAAAAAAAAAAAATGTACTTCCCCCGCCTCCCCACGCATGTCATTCGCCTTAGACGATTGATGCCCTTCCTTTCCTAAATTAACACAATAGGTGATCGATACCCATCATCATTCATAACTGAAGCATTGTCTGTATGGAGCCCCGTGTCAGGTTGTCTGTATGGAGCCCCGTGTCAGGTTGTCTGTATGGAGCCCCGTGTCAGGTTGTCTGTATGGGGCCCCGTGTCAGGTTGTTTTATATGGGGCCCTGTGTCAGGTTGTTTTATATGGGGCACCGTGGTTTCTAACAGAAGCCCTGCATTGAGGGACTTGCACTGCTTGTATTTAGAAACAATTGTAATGCTGTGTTGGTGAGTACAGAGCTGTATAATGTGCATTGTTTTGGCCCTCAGTAGGCCAGGTTCCTCAGAACTGTCAGATGTTGCTGCTCACCGACTGTTTGTTTCCTCTCTGACAGCCTCACCCAAAGTGGCAACCAGCCGTGGAGAGGCGAATGAAGGGAAGTGGTTTCTTAGTACATGCGTCTTCATAGAGAACGCAGCGCACACTAAGAGCGATAACGGCGTCCTGCTGGGTGTGACCTGGCCAGGCTTTCATACAGGAAGGTCTTCTGTACCTCCCCACCCTGATACTGTGACACCTATGACATTACCATCACCGGCATCGCACATCCTCCATTATTAGAATACAATTCTGATGCAATGTTTCAGATCCAGCAGAATTCTCTATTTCTAGTTCCACCTTTTTTGAAGGCCAGTTCACACCAGAACGCGGTGCAAGAAAGGCGCCTTTCCGTGCACATTTCCCGCACCGCACTCAAAACGTACCGTCTTTTGCGATCTGCTGCAGGTGCCAATGTAATGTTAAAGGCGCCCCAAACGCAGCTCGCAAACGCAGTGTATTTGCAGGCACCAGATCAGTGAGGAGCAGCCGCTCAGCACAGGACCTAGAAGACCACAGAGATCACTGTATTTATTACTACTGCGATTATCAGCTTTCGAATTAAGGTGATCAGATTTTCCAAATGTGGGGACATCCTACTGACCCCACCTGCTTTCAGAGCAAGGGGCGGCGATAATAAATAGCCGCACGTGCAGCGCACTACACCAAATGTTGGGTGTGGTCAAATTATGCTGACAGTGGGAGGGGCCTAAAGGGGTAGGGTTTAATTGCATGCCCTCCTCTTCCTCCTCCTTCTCCAAGACTAATCTCAGAAGCGTTGCTAAGACAAATGACCCAACAGCCGTCCAGCCCGGGGACACCATTATTGTAGGTGGAAGGAAGTCATTTCATAGCTCCTCCAGGATGCTTCTTCAGTAGCCTGGTCTCATCGGTGCCCCTCATGGTGCCCCCTAAACTTGATGAATGTCCCTGGAAACCGAGGACTTCTAGTTACCCTATGGCATATGTATTAAAAAAGAACGAGAAAGACCCCCTATGCGGGGCTTTAATGCAGCCAATGATGGAGAAGAATAATAGGATGGTCAAATTGATTTATTGGTACAAAAATTATAAAATAAAATTGATGACTTCTGACATTGAAAGTCAAGACATGAACTGTGGTACAAAAAATTGTTAAAAAGCCAGCAGCAATATACAGTACAATGTATCCAAAGCAAACAGATCAAATTTACTATTGATGTACTGACGCGTTTCGACCCTGGGGGGTCTTCTTCAGAGGACAGATGATTAACAACTGTGGAAATGTAAACGTACATCACAAGATTTAAAAAAAAAAAAACCAACAATGTGCGACTCAGTGCAACATTAGCAGTCAAAAAATGGCAAAAAATATATATATGTACATATGATAATATACAATAAATACGTAGCATTTATATCTGTACATGTTACATCCCTGTGCATTGTATATATTTACCAATTGAATTGCTTCTGATAGTTGGCCGTGGTGTGGGGAAGTCAACACCCCCCCCCCCCCCCCCTCCTCTCTTCTTCTCACATTCCCCTTGGATTTGTTCTGTAATTTTGATGGCGTTTCCTAGCTCCTCCAAGATGCTTCTTCAGTAACTTGGTCTTAAAGTGCCCCATATGGTGCCCCCTCAAATTGGTGATTGTCTGTGGAAACCAGGGACGTCTGGTTACCCTATACCAGAGGGATCCCACAGGTATGGGATAGGTTCAAGCTGGACAATGTAACTTTCACATTCACCTGGAATTATTCTTTAGGCATTTCATAGCTCCTCTAGGATGCTTCTTCTTCAGCTACGTTGGTCCAAGCTGGACAAATGTAACTCTCACATTCACCTGGGATGTTCTGTAATGTTGAAGGTATTTTGTAGCTCCTCCAAAATGCTTCTTCAGTAGCTCAGTCTTCTTGGTGCCCCCTAAAATTTGTGACTGTCCCAGGAAACCAGGGACATCTGGTCATCCTATTCCAGAGGGATCCCAATGGTATGGAATATGAGTACGTTGGTCCAAGATGGACAATATAACGCTCACATTCACCTGGACTTGTTCTGTAATGTTGAACGCATTTCTTAGCTCCTCCAAGATGCACCTTTGGTACCCCTTCAATATTAAAGAACAAGTCCAGGCGAATGTGAGAGTTCCATTGTCCAGCTTGGACCAACGTACTCATTTCCATAGCTCTGGGATCCCTCTGGAATAGGGAGACCAGATGTCCCCGGTTTCTGGGGACAGTCACTGATTTTTGCGGGTGTTTTGTAGCTCCTCCCAGGATGCTCCTTGCTTGGTCCCATAAGTGCCTCTTATTGTGCCCCCTAAAATAAGTGACTGTCCCCAGAAACCAAAGACGTCTGGTCACCCTATTCCAGAGGGATCTCAATGGTATGGAATTTGTATACTTTAGATGGTGGTTGTAGGTCCTCCAAGATGCTTTTTTTTTTTTTTTAGTAGTTTGTTCTTCTAAGTGCCTCCTATGGTGCCCCCTAAAATCATTGACTTTCCCCAGAGACCGGGGAAGTCTGGTCACCCTTTTCCAGAGAGATCCCACAGATATGGAATATGCATACTTACGTTGGCCCAAGCTGAACCATGTACTTTTCACATTCACCCGGATTGTTCTGTAATGTTGAAGGTGTTTTGTAACTCCTCCAAGATGCTTATTTGGTAGCTTGGTCTTATAGGTGCCCCTTATTGTGCCCCCTAAAATCTGTGACTTTCCACAGAAACTGGGGACATCTGCTCACCATATTCCAGAGGAATCCCAGCGGTATGGATTAGGAGTACGTTGGTCCAGCTGGACAATGTCATTCTCCCATTCACCTGGATTGTTCTGTAATTTTGAAGGGGTTTTGTAGCTCCTCCAAGATGACCCCTTCAACATTTAAAGAACAATCCATGTAAATGTGGGGGTTACATTGCCCAGCTTGAACCAATATACTCCTTTTCCATACCATTGGTATCCCTCTGGAATAGGGTGACCAGATGTCCCCAGTTTCTGGGGATAATCACTGATTTTGGGGGTGTTTTGTAGCTCCTCCTAGATGCTTCCTGCTTGGTCCTAAAAGCCCCTTATGGTGCCCCCTAAAATCAGTGATCTTCCCCAGAAACCAGGGACCAGAGGGATCTCAAGGGTGTGGAATATGTATACAATAGATTGGTCCAAGCTGGACAGTGCAACTCACATAGTCACCTGGACTTGTTCTGTAATGTTGAAGGTGTTTTTGTAGTGCCTTCAAGATGCTTATTCAGTAGTTCTGTCTTAAAAGTGCTTCTTAGGCTGAGTTCACACTGTGGCATTAAGAGCAGGCGTTTGACAGGCGTTTAAAAACACCCCTCAAATGCCTATGCACAAGATATAATGGACAGCACATTGTGCTGTTCACACTAAGCGTTAGCTTTGCGTCTCTTCAAAATTGAAGCCTCCTGTCAAGTCAGGAGGCATTTGAAGCCTTTCAACGCCTTCCATTCAAGTTTATGGTAACGCTCCGCAAACGCTTTGGCAGGCGTTCCCGGCGCGTTTTCGGCGCAGTTGCGGCACGTTTTAAAATGTGTTTTATTTCAGTCACTTTTTCCATTGTGGAGCCGTTTTAACGCTCATCAAATGCTACGAAACAGCGCAAAGGGCGTTTTATGGAGCGTTTTTGACTCTTGTAAAACGCCCCGTTCTAAAGCTCATTGACGCCAGTCTGACGCCCATACTAATGCCACACAAACGCTAAAGGAGCGTTTGTCGAGCGTCACAAATTTAGTCAAGTGTGAACAAGCCCTTATGGTGCCCCTAAAATCTGTGACTGTCCCCAGAAACGTCTGGTCACCCTATTCTAGGGGGACCCCATAGGTATGGGTTGGCCCAACTCTCACATTCACCTGGATTGTTCTGTAATGTTGAAGGTGTTTTGTAGCTCCTCCAAGAGGCTTCTTCAGTAGCTTGGCCCTATAAGTGCCCCTCATGGTGCCCCTGGTCACATTGGCAGGATGCGTGGCTCATTGTCTGCCATGCCTGGGCCGTGTTATATCACCAGGAATGTCCCGGAGTTTCAGACGAAACGTCTGTGTGTGACGTGGTTGCCACTTGTAATGACTTTTACAGATCACATCTGCCTCATTCAGGGCACTGTCCCCGCGCCGCGCTGCGTCCTGCCAGCTGGCGTTTAGGTGGCCCAGACGGGGGAGAATCAGTTTTTCCTCGCAGTCTCTCCTGCGCTGTCTGCCTTCCCTCTCCCATTTCATCATTTTAAAAGGCAGTAAAATCCTAAAAATATTTCTGCTGGTTCCTCCGTATTTGAAGTGCGCTCATAACGTGGCCTGTTAATGGGTCTCCTTCCACGTGTTCCCTTGTAACGTCTCCATGTGGGGTTTTATGGTGCCCTGACACCTGCTTTCTCAGATCTTCTCCCATTTATTATAGGGGAATAGTCACATATCCATCGGGGTCCATCTCCCCCAATCTCAGCAGATTTGTCTGACAGAGGAAAGACTGGGCAACTGGGACCGCATTCCTTCCTGATCTCCAATATTCACAGATTATCCTCCATTCCTTATAAGCTGGGAGACAAGAATCCAGGATTGGTCTCTGTTATTGATTATGTGATTACTATCTAATGTAATCGTCTCCTGTACCATGTCTGCAGTCTCTGATCATCTCCTGTACCATGTCTGCAGTCTCTGATCATCTCCTGTATTATGTCTGCAGTCTCTGATCATCTCCTGTACTATGTCTGCAGTCTCTGATCATCTCCTGTACTATGTCTGCAGTCTCTGATCATCTCCTGTACTATGTCTGCAGTCTCTGATCATCTCCTGTACTATGTCTGCAGTCTCTGATCATCTCCTGTACTATGTCTGCAGTCTCTGATCATCTCCCGTACTATGTCTGCAGTCTCTGATCATCTCCCGTACTATGTCTTTAGTCCCTGATCATCTCCCGTATTATGTCTGCAGTCTCTGATCATCTCCTGTATTATGTCTGCAGTCTCTGATCATCTCCTGTACTATGTCTGCAGTCTCTGATCATCTCCTGTACTATGTCTGCAGTCTCTGATCATCTCCTGTACTATGTCTGCAGTCTCTGATCATCTCCTGTACTATGTCTGCAGTCTCTGATCATCTCCTGTACTATGTCTGCAGTCTCTGATCATCTCCTGTACTATGTCTGCAGTCTCTGATCATCTCCTGTACTATGTCTGCAGTCTCTGATCATCTCCTTCCTGGCGGGTCCATGGGACAGGAAGTGACGATAATTCTCCCCCCAATGAGTTGACCATTCCCTACTACATCCATACCAGAGCAGTGTTTAGTCTGTGGATCTCCTGTAATGTATGGGAAGGTCATAGACATCCTTTACATTTCCTGTGCGGTTGGGAGCTGTGTGTGGAATTGTTTTGTGATTTGGACGTTCAGGATTTCTGCGCGGTTTTCCCACAGTGCTGCACTTTGACCGCATTTCCTCCATAGAATCTGTGCAGTCTGCGATTATGTCCCATCGCGATGTACGGTGAGAGTGGCACGCAGGAATGGATTTCACCTCCAGGGAATGATCCGTATGTTATCTGCCGACGAGTTTGGTGAGCCCACATCCCCGGCGCTGGTCTTGACAAGCAGATTCAATTGCAAGAACATGTCCAGGCCCATTCCCTTCCTGGCGTGTGCCTTTGGCAGTAGAATGTAATACAGACAGACAAACCCCTATCAAATTTTTTTTATTTTTTTATCATCTGTGTCTCATTGTTTGAGATTTTCCTTAAATTCCTGTCCCATGGCCACAACAGGAAATGGGAGGAAAAACCCCATAAAGTGAGGAAATCCCTGGTTGTTACCAGAACTAGTCTCCTCAACAATTGCTCAATGTCTATTGCTGACAATGGCTCTCGGTTTGGCGTGATGATGACACAACATAGATGAACAGAGGGACACATATCAGAGGGATGACAGGGCTGCAAGTTCAGAAATCTTAGAGAGTTGATGGCCCTCAAAGGAAATAAGGGGACACAAGCAACAGTGGCGGTACCTGGAAATGACGGGACAAGTTTATATATTGTACCGTATAATAAAAGTATGATCTTTATTACAATAAAAGTAAAATTTTGTCTTAAATTCTACTTTAAGTCGCTTTATGTAAGAAATGCCAGCAGGTAGCTCTTTATGGAAGAGGCTCTGTATATTTCTTCTGCCTTAAATGCTCCCGTCTGGTCTGTTTTTTCCCCCCCAATTATACACGGAGTCACACAGGCACAGCACAGTGTAAAGTTACTTAGCACGCCGTGGATGCTGGCGCAAAATAACCCCCATATGCATGATTTACATCATCCCTGGCCGGCATGTGATGACCCCAAAACCAAAAGAATACCAGTAGATGATGTCTGATGACTCCAGACCCAGAAGAAGACAAGGAGATGATGTCTGATGACTCCAGACCCAGAAGAAGACAAGGAGATGATGTCTGATGACTCCAGACCCAGAAGAAGACAAGGAGATGTCTGATTACTCCAGACCCAGAAGCAGATAAGGAGAAGATGGCTGATGACTGCAGACCCAGAAGAAGACAAGGAGATGTCTGATGACTCCAGACCCAGAAGAGGACAAGGAGATGTCTGATGACTCCAGGCCTATAAGAGGACAAGGAGATGTCTGATTACTCCAGACCCAGAAGAGGACAAGGAGATGTCTGATTACTCCAGACCCAGAAGAGGACAAGGAGATGATGTCTGATTACTCCAGACCCAGAAGAGGACAAGGAGATGATGTCTGATTACTCCAGACCCAGAAGAGGACAAGGAGATGATGGCTGATGACTGCAGACCCAGAAGAAGACAAGGAGATGTCTGATGACTCCAGACCCAGAAGAAGACAAGGAGATGTCTGATGACTCCAGACCCAGAAGAAGACAAGGAGATGTCTGATGACTCCAGACCCAGAAGAGGACAAGGAGATGTCTGATGACTCCAGACCCAGAAGCAGATAAGGAGAAGATAGCTGATGACTGCAGACCCAGAAGAAAAGGAGAAGATGGCTGATGACTCCAGACCCAGAAGAGGACAAGGAGATGTCTGATTACTCCAGACCCAGAAGAAGACAAGGAGATGTCTGATGACTCCAGACCCAGAAGAGGACAAGGAGATGTCTGATGACTCCAGACCCAGAAGCAGATAAGGAGAAGATAGCTGATGACTGCAGACCCAGAAGAAAAGGAGAAGATGGCTGATGACTCCAGACCCAGAAGAGGACAAGGAGATGTCTGATTACTCCAGACCCAGAAGAAGACAAGGAGATGTCTGATTACTCCAGACCCAGAAGAGGACAAGGAGATGATGACTGATGACTCCAGACCCAGAAGAGGACAAGGAGATGATGACTGATGACTACAGACCCAGAAGACCAGGAGATATTTGATGACAACAGACCCAGAAGATGACTGGGAGAAGATGTCTGAAAACTCTAGACATAGGAGAATACCATAAGAAGACCTCTAAAAATTCAAGACCCAGAAGATGACCTGAAGAAGATGTTTGATGTCTCCAGAGCTAGAAGACCAGGAGAAATCTTCCTTTCTCCAGAAAGGACAGGAAAGGCCAGAAGAAAGTATCTGACACCAGACCCAAAAGAAGTCTGGGAGAAGACATCTGATGACACCAGACCCAGAAGAAGACTGGGAGAAAGCATCTGATGACATCAGACCCAGAAGAAGACTGGGAGAAGGCATCTGATGACATCAGACCCAGAAGAAGACTGGGAGAAGGCATCTGATGACATCAGACCCAGAAGAAGACTGGGAGAAGGCATCTGATGACATCAGACCCAGAAGAAGACTGGGAGAAGGCATCTGATGACATCAGACCCAGAAGAAGACTGGGAGAAGGCATCTGATGACATCAGACCCAGAAGAAGACTGGGAGAAGGCATCTGATGACATCGGACCCAGAAGAAGACTGGGAGAAGGCATCTGATGACGACAGACCCAGAAAAAAATCAGGAGAAGACATCTGATGACTCTCAATCCAGTAAAATGCTGGGAGAAGATGACTGGTGACTCCAGACCCAGAAGAAGACCTGGAGAAGACATCTGATGACTCTCGACCCAGAAGAAGGCTGAGATAAGATGCCTGGTGACTTCCTGTGACCGTGCCATCTACAACACCGATGGGACATTGGAGTTAGGACAATGTCCGGCACTCCTTTTTCCTTTCATGGTTTCCTCCACCAGTGAATGGACACACTAATAACGATATAAAATAATCTCCCTCTCACTGGATCATTTGTCCTCTGGAATTCCCCTATTCTCCTCTCCCGGCGCGGGAAGCTCTGGCCATTGTTCCCCGGTGTCAGAGGACGGGCCGTCCATTGAGAGTGGAGCCATTTATAAAGAATGGCCGCAGTGTTAACATAGATTTAGTGTCCTGGAGGGGGAGAGGGGTGACTGAAGGCAAATGTTACTTTGTCATCGAAATTCCAGGAATAATGTGATTATAGAATTCCCACCCGGGGGGCACAGCGCCAGCGACGGGAGATTATCCTGATATCGATCTGTGTGGATGGTTATATCGATACAGGGAGATTATAATGAGATTACTCCTAGCTGAGGGGGGGGGGGGGGAGAGGGGAGACCCTCCAAGTGGAAGGAAAGGGCTCAGCTCTGAGTTGGGGTCCTCTGTGCTCTTATAGGGGGGAATGATGCAAATACAGGGCATGCTGAGACTTGTAGTCGCCAGACAGATCATGCAGAGCTTATACAGGGCACGCTGAGACTTGTAGTCCCTGGTGACATATTATAGAGTCTATAAAGGTCATGCTCAGACTTGTAGTCCCCCAGTCACATAATATAGACCCTTATACAGGTCATGCTGAGATTTTTAGTCCCACAGTTACATAATATATTGTCTATACAGGTCATGTTTATACTTTTAGCCTGCTGTACTCATCAGTGTATACAGGTCATGCTGAGACTTGTAGTTCCCCAGGCGCATAGTATAAATGAGTATATTGTGAATGAGTCTATACTGGTCATGCTGAGACTTGCAGTCCCCAGTCACATAATACAGACTCTATACAAGGCCTGCTGAGATTTGTAGTCCCCCAGTCACATAATATAGAGTGTATACAGCAGGTCATGCTGAAATTTGTAGTCCCCCCCCCCCCAGTCACATAATATAGAGTGTATACAGGTCATGCTGAGACTTGTAGTCCTCCCCAGTCACATAATATAGACTCTATACAGGATGTGCTGATACTTGTAGTCCCCTGGCTACATAATATAGACTCTATATAGGTCATGCTAAGATTTGTAGTCGCCCCCCCCCCCCCCCCCCCCCCCCGGTTACATAATATAGAGTGTATACAGGCAGTGTGACATGCTTCTATACCCATATAGATGTTGAACAGTACCAAATCCCAATGATACTACATAAAAACCCACAAAGGGGGGGGGGAAGGTCATGCTGAGACTTGTAGTCTCCCTGTGTCATAATATAGAGTGTATACAGGTCATGCTGAGACTTGTAGTCTCCCTGTGTCATAATATAGACTCTATATAGGTCATGCTGAGACTTGTAGTCCCCCTGATCACATCACCATATAGAGTCTATACAGGTCATGCTGAGACTTGTAGTCCCCCCCCCCCCCCCAGTCACATAATATAGACTCTATACAGGTCATGCTGAGATTTGTAGTCCCCAGTCACATAATATAGAATGTATACAGGTCATGCTGAGACTTGTAGTCCCCTGGTTACATAATATAGAGTGTATACAGGTCATGCTGAAACTTGTAGTCCCCTGGTTACATAATATAGACTCTATATAGGTCATGCTGAGACTTGTAGTCCCCTGGTTACATAATATAGACTCTATATAGGTCATGCTGAGACTTGTAGTCCCCTGGTTACATAATATAGACTCTATATAGGTCATGCTGAGACTTGTAGTCCCCTGGTTACATAATATAGACTATAAAGGTCATGCTGAGACTTTTAGTCCCCTGGTCCTATAGTATATATGAGTATATTAGGACACAGTTGGATGAATAATCCTGTGTTTGGGGTGAATTTGGAATGTGGAAATGGGTACTTTGCTGAAGTCTTAGTTGTGTTTCCTCTTTTGTGTGTCAGGCCCGCGCTGCCTCCGCTTACTCATCTCACACTTCTCCATTTTGTGTGCAGCTAAGAATAGCCGCTGCAGAAAATCCGTCCTTTTCCCCCCTCGCCGCGCTCTTATATACAGTCTGATGTTTGTATTGCATTGTATGTGTGTTTCCTGTGTGTGTGTGTCCTGGGGGGCTCTGGAGGGCAATCGGGGTCACCAGGCCAGAAATATCACCCGACCTCTAGGAGTGCCCCTTTAAGGTCCTACATTCATTGAAGGCCGGGAGCCTTTCCTTTAGGAAGTAAAAAAAAATAATGTCAAAAACAAAAAGCATTTTATTTTATTACATGTACAGTTTTTTTATGTGACCGATTGGTCTTTTAATCCCGGAGTTCCACTTTAATACTGAGACGTGAATACATCGCCCCCCCCCCCCCCCCCCCCTGCGCTACTCTGCAGAATTAAATCCGGAAACCAAATGGTTTTGCCTTTTTATTCCCATATCCGGGGGTGGGGGTGGGTTGGGGGGTCTCTTACTGACTAATAAGTGTCATGTGACCCCCCCATAGACCACCTGAGACCGTAGACGCATTTAGTTGATTGGGGTGGGGTCTGTGCGTTAAGTGGGTCCTCTGATGGAAACTCATTTGCAATTGATTGGAGAGTGAACCTGCCTTTTATCTTTTAATGGCACTCCAGGTAATTGTATTATCAGCATTCCGGCTGCTAAATCCATCTGTATTGATGTGAATTACAGATACACAGACAGACCCGACCAGGGGGGGGGGGGGGGGGGGGGATTTCATAACCGTATGATACAAGCAGGGAAGAGCCCCCCCATATAGTGTGAGTGCTGTGACCCCCTATAGATAGATATCATACAATCAGGGAAGAGCCCCCCCCCCATATAGTGTGAGTGCTGTGACCCCCTATAGATAGATATCATACAATCAGGGAAGAGCCCCCCCATATAGTGTGAGTGCTGTGACCCCCTATAGATAGATATCATACAATCAGGGAAGAGCCCCCCCATATAGTGTGAGTGCTGTGACCCCCTATAGATAGATATCATACAATCAGGGAAGAGCCCCCGTATGGTAAGTGCTGTGACCCCCTATAAATTGATATAATACAACAGAAAAGCCCCCCCCCCCCTCGTATAGAGCACAGTGACCCATATAGATTGATATTGTGTGCCCAGGGTGTATATGGGGGGGGGGGGGGAGTATTTTACTGGGTACCACCCATCTGGAGACCTTCCTGGACCTGTGACGGGGCTAGCAACAGCGGCCATCTACTCACTTACAGTGCCTTGAAAAAGTATTCATACCCCTTGAAATTTTCCACATTTTGTCATGTTACAACCAAAAACGTAAATGTATTTTATTGGGATTTTATGTGATAGACCAACACAAAGTGACACATAATTGTGAAGTGGAAGGAAAATGATAAATGATACAAATAAATATGTGAAAAGTGTGGGGGGGGGGGGGCATTTGTATGGCGCCCCCCGGAGTCAATACTTTGTAGAACCCCCTTTCTCTACAAGTCTTTTTGGGGATGTCTCTACCAGCTTTGCACATCTAGAGAGGGACATTTTTGCCCATTCTTCTTTGTAAAATATCTCCAAGCTCTGTCAGATTGGATGGAGAGCGTCTGTGAACAGCAATTTTCATGTCCTGCCACAGATTCTCAATGTGATTTAGGTCTGGACTGTGACTGGGCCATTCTAACACATGAATATACTTTGATCTAAACCATTCCATTGTATCTCTCACTGGATGTTTCGGGTCGTTGTCTTGCTGGAAGGTGAACCTTCCCCCAGTCTCAAGTCTTTTGCAGACTCTTTTTCTTCTAATGCCGCGTACACACGAGCGGACTTGCCAACAGGCTAAACTCTGTCGGCATTTCCGACTGAAAGATATAGAACATGTTCTATATCTGAGTCCGTGGGAAATGCAGACAGAAGAAGTCTGATGGGGCATACACATGGTCAGAATGTCTGACCAAAAGCTCCCATCGGACTTTTTCTGTCAAAGTCCAGTCGTGTGTACACGGCATGAGATTGCCCTGTATTTGTCTCCATACATCTTCCCATCAACTCCCCGCCACATGATGCTGCCACCACCATGTTTCACGGTGGGGATGGTGTGTTCAGGGTGATGTATTTTTTCACAGAAGAGGTAAGTACCTGCTAATGGTCGGGTAACATAGAGCATAGGAGAGGTAAGTAGTAGTCTGGTAACATAAGCACAGAAGAGGTACTCTGAACACACTGGGCTATCTACCTAAAGCACAGGAGAGGTAAGTACACAGCACTGGGCTGGTAACATAGAGCATAGAAGAGGTATGTACATGGTAGTGGTCTGGTAACATAGAACACAGAAGAGGTATGTACATGGGAGTGGTCTGGTAACATAGAGCACAGAAGAGGTATGTACATTGTAGTGGTCTGGTAACATAGAGCACAGGAGATGTAAGTACATAGTAGTGGTCTGAAACATAGAGCACAGAAGAGGTATGTACACGGTAGTGGTCTGGAAACCTAGAGCACAGGAGAGGTATGTACACAGCACTGGGCTGGTAACATAGAGCACAGGAGATGTAAGTACATGGTAGTGGTCTGAAACATAGAGCACAGAAGAGGTATGTACATTGTAGTGGTCTGGTAACATAGAGCACAGAAGAGGTATGTACATGGGAGTGGTCTGGTAACATAGAACACAGAAGAGGTATGTACATGGGAGTGGTCTGGTAACATAGAGCACAGAAGAGGTATGTACATTGTAGTGGTCTGGTAACATAGAGCACAGAAGAGGTATGTACATGGTAGTGGTCTGGTAACATAGAACACAGAAGAGGTATGTACATGGGAGTGGTCTGGTAACATAGAGCACAGAAGAGGTATGTACATTGTAGTGGTCTGGTAACATAGAGCACAGGAGATGTAAGTACATGGTAGTGGTCTGGTAACATAGAGCACAGAAGAGGTATGTACATGGTAGTGGTCTGGAAACCTAGAGCACAGGAGAGGTATGTACATGGGAGTGGTCTGGTAACATAGAGCACAGAAGAGGTATGTACACGGTAGTGGTCTGGAAACCTAGAGCACAGGAGAGGTATGTACACAGCACTGGGCTGGTAACATAGAGCACAGGAGATGTAAGTACATGGTAGTGGTCTGTTAAGAATAAATACTGTGAATACTCAGCACTGGGCTACCCAAAGCACAAGGGAGGGAAGTACACAAAACTGACCTCAGGAGAGGCGAGTACACGATAGTGGTCTGGTAACATAGATCAGAGGAGAGGTAAGTACACAGCACTGAGCTGGTAACCGAGGACACGGTGGTAGAGGTGAGTGCACAGGATGAGCCGATACATAGAGCACAGAGAGATTGAGTACACAGAATAGGTCGTTTACTTTGTGCACAGAAGAGGTAAGTACACAACGCTGAGCTTTATACATGGAGAACATAAGAGGTAAGTACATAAAAGCTAGGCTGTTTTTGTAGAGCACAGGAGTGGAATGTATACATTACTGGGCTGATTACATAGAGCACATGAGAGGTAAGTACACCACAGTGGTCTGGTAGCATAGAGCACATGAGAGGTAAGTACACAGCACTGGCCTAGTAACAGAGAACCCAGTGGTAGAGATAAGTAGGCAACACTGGACTAATTACATAGAGCACTGTAGAGGTAAGTAGACATCCCTGGTCTGATTTAGAGCACAGGGGAGGTAAGTGCCCAGTGCTGGGTAGTTAGTGAAGTTGCGTTGTCCTGTATTGTCCTTGTCCTGGTCCCCCTGACGCTCACATATGGTGACGGGACGTTTCCTCTCACTGTAGTCAGTCCATCCTCGGAGGCAGGATTCTCCTCTATGACCGGCATCCCAACACTCCCAGGGGGGGTTACTGGTCCCATCTGCAGCACTTGACGTGGTGACCCTCCTGCCCTCCAGCGATGGTCTAAACGATGGAAAATGACAGCGCTTTTGTTTTCTAACCTTGTCCTGTATTAGTATCATCAGCGGGGTCTGTTCCCCCCCCCCCCCCCCCCCCCCAGGGATCGTCATCAGTAAGTGATGGATGGGGGGGTGGGGGGGGGGGATAACACTGTAGCCATCACTGCTTAGCTATTTTATTATCTATCACTTGACGTCCAGACCTCCTCCGTCATACATAACCAGCCATAAAAAGGGACACGATGGCAGGAAACTCCTTCCATTTCCTTGTTTTATGTTCTACGTTCCGTCTGCTATCATCCCAACTCTACGGGGTGTAGGCTTTCCCGGAGAATCATGGCATCCATGAGCAACAATCGCCACCAAATATATTTAATATTAAAGTTTTGATGGACAGTCCCATGTGTACCAGATGCTGTCGGGATCCCGGGGATTTGATGCACCTTTTTGTGGAGATGTCCGAAGCCACACTTATATTGGATGAAGGATATCGATATTCTTAATGGGGTCTTCCAGGTCCAGATTCCAGTGGACCCCAAACCTTGCTTACTGGGTATTCTAGACACTCTCCCAATAGAGGACATCCCTACACAGGCTATTGCTGGGGCTCTCTCTGAGGCCCGGAAAATGATTCTCAGGCACTGGAAATCCACAGAACCTCCCACAGTGCAAGCATGGATGACTCCAAATGGGGGAGACCATCAGACTAGAGAAGCTCATTTAGTAAAGTAGGGGTAAAAGAGGCAAATTTGATAAATGATGGTCCCCCTGGCTAGATGTTCCAGGCTTGGCCCAGTGGACCTGTTTCTTTTTTACTGTATATTCTAGCAATTGACACAATACCTATAAGCCAATCTAAAGATCCAATAATGATGATTATACGGCAGTACCCTATGATGTCCAGTAATGCTTTATTTGAATGTATATCTAAGAGACACATCAAGATGTGGAATGTGGTGTACCATGCATTGATTCCTTGTATGTTGCTATCTGCAGTCCTTGTGCACTTATTTTGCTCTGGAACATGTGTGTTTTTTATTTCTTATGCTCAATAAAAACTTTTAAAAAAAGTAAAATAAAAAAAGATTTGATGGACAACCCAATAGACAATTAAACCTTAAGAATTTACAAAAATAAGTGAACGTGTCCGCTCTGCTGCATTGCATATGTGTTTTACTTGAATCCAAATTTTATACACCAGATCATAGTCCAGTTCCCACACGTTCCATAATACATGATGTTGGGCAGGCATGGACTGGCCATCTGGACTACCGGGAGTTTTCCGGTGGGCCGAATGGCTCAGTGGGCCAGTCAGGTGCAGTCCTGGAGCCACTCCTCACTGACAGTGAGCGATCGCGATTTCACTCCTGTCAGGAGAAGCTGCTTCCATCACTTGCTGGAGAGAGCATTAGGCGTTATGCTCCCTCCAGCCTGCAGGGGGGATAGACAGCCGGCAGACTTTCCTTCCTCTCTCCCCTTATCACTTGCTATCACATGACTGGAGAGAGGAACGAGAAGCTGCCTTTAAAACTGTGAGTACATGTGGGAGGGGGAGAAGAGGGAGGACACACTGATGTGAAGGGGGCTTCTGATGGGGACTCTCTGATGTGAAGGGGCTTCTGATGGAGACTCTCTAATGTGAAGGGGACTTCTGATGGGGAATCTCTGATGTGAAGGGACTTCTGATGGGGACTCTGATGTGAAGGGGGCTGCTGATAGGGAATCTGATGTGAAGGGGGCTTCTAAAGGGGACTCTGCTGTGAAGGGGACTGCTGATTGGGACTCTCTGATGTAAGGGGGATTCTGTTGGGCACACTCAAAATTAAAGTGGGCCGGTCATGATTTAGTCCAGGGCCAAATATTTGTCCCAGTCCAGCCCTGATGGAGGGGGAAAGAACTGTGGTATGGAACCCCTTACCCAGTGACACCGGTTTACGCAAGGCACAGTGGGGTTGATTTACTAAAACAGGAGAGTGCAAAATGTGGTGCAGCTGTGCATGGTAGCCAATCAGCTTCTAACTTCAGCTTCTTCAATTAAGCTTTGACACAGAAACTTGGAAGCTGATTGGTTTCTATGCAGAGCTACACTAAATTTTTGCACCCTCCAGTTTTAGTAAATCAACCCCACAGTCTAAGTGCCAGTTGGTCTTCACCAGAGCGCCTGATGGTGGCGATGGGCTGGAAACTTTCGAGTGGTCCCAGTTTTTTTTTGCTGAAAACCGTCACCAGGTCACGACCCTCAGGATTGCTCCATCAAGAACAGAATGGCTATGGTGTGGAGACTGAAGTGTAGTCAGGTCCAGGCAGAGGTCATGGGCAGGCAAGAGAGTAGTCAGGTCCAGGCAGAAGTCGTGGGCAGGCGGCAGGCAAGAGAGAGTAGTCAGGTCCAGGCAGAGGTCATGGGCAAGCGGCAGGCAAGAGAGAGTAGTCAGGTCCAGGCAGAGGTCGTGGGCAGGCAAGAGAGTAGTCAGGTTTAGACAGAGGTTGTGGGCAGGCAAGAGAGAGTAGTCAGGTCCAGGCAGAGGTCATGAGCAGGCAGCAGGTAAGAGTGGTCAGGTCCAGCAGAGGTCATGGGCAAGCAAGAGAGTAGTCAGGTCCAGGAAGGGTCATGGGTAGGCCTCAGGTAAGAGAGTAGTCGGGTTCAGACAGAGGTTGTGAAAGGGTGTCGGGCAAGAGAGCAGTCAGGTCAATCTGGTTCGACAATGGTCAGGCAATCTCAAAGGTAAAAATTTAAAGCTCTTTACACAAGGGTGACTGGCAATTCTGTGAGTAGCATTAGAAGTCCTGGCAGGAATTCTGCAAATACTATTGTAAGTCCTTGCAGGAATTTTGCGAGTGCCATTGGAGGTGCTGGCAGAGGTCCTGCGAGAACCATTGGCAGTCCTGGCAGGCATTCTGAGGGAAAGAGCTTTTGAAGCCCTGGCAGAAATTCTATTAGTACCATCGGAGGAATTCTTCAAGTACCAGAGAAAGTCTACGCAGTGATCCTGGAAGTCCTGGTGGGGATGCTGAAAAAAGGAGTTCTGGAAGTCCTAGCAAGTGTTTCTAAGAGAAGTAACTCTGAAAGTCCCAGAAGGAGTTCTGGGTGTACCAATAGGAAGTCCTAGCAGGAATTCTTCAGGCACCAATGGAAGCCCAGGCAGGAATTCTGGAATTTTTGGCAGGGATCCTGAAAGGAGTTCTGGAAGTCCTTACGGATTCTAAGGAGAAGCAACTCTGGAAGCCCTAGCAGGGGTTGTGGGAGTGCCATTGGAAGTCCTAGCAGGAATTCTTCAGACATCAATGGAAGTCCATACATGGATTCTGCGAATCCTGGCAGAGATTCTAGAAGGAGTTCTGAAAGTCCTAGCAGGGATTTTGTGAGCATTGTCACATACAAAGAACCACATGTGCAATTTTTATGCTTGTAGACCAAAATGGGAAGTGTGTGACCATAAGAGGAATTTGGTCATTCCTTTTATACAGTTCCGGCATGAATGACAGATAGGAGGAGTGGATGAGCGCAGGGATACCGGGGTGCTCAGATGGCACACAGCTCTAAGCCAAGGAATTGTTTGACTTGTCTCCTTTTTAAACGTTTTGATTCCATCAACCCTCTAGGTTAGTAATATAATGTATAACCAGGGGCGGACTGACAACTCATGGGGCCCCGGGCAATAGGAGATTATGGGGCCACATAGTATACACACACACAGTATACACAGACATGTTTCTATTGGCTGTCCCTGGTCCATACTGTCTATTGGCTGTCCCTGGTCCATACTGTCTATTGGCTGTCCCTGGTCCATACTGTCTATTGGCTGTCCCTGGTCCATACTGTCTATTGGCTGTCCCTGGTCCATACTGTCTATTGGCTGTCCCTGGTCCATACTGTCTATTGGCTGTCCCTGGTCCATACTGTCTATTGGCAGGCCCTGGTCCATACTGTCTATTGGCTGTCCCTGGTCCATACTGTCTATTGGCTGTCCCTGGTCCATACTGTCTATTGGCTGTCCCTGGTCCATACTGTCTATTGGCTGTCCCTGGTCCATACTGTCTATTGGCTGTCCCTGGTCCATACTGTCTATTGGCTGTCCCTGGTCCATACTGTCCTTGGTTTTACTGAGGCTGGCAACCCTGATGGGGCCCCCTAGTGGCCAGGGCCCTCGGGCAGTGCCCGAGTGGCTCAATGGTCAGTCCGCCCCTGTGTATAACCATAAGTATGAGAGATGTAGGTGATCCAACAGAGGCTTGTTTCTTAGGACTGTCATCGATTGTCTTGTATAAATGTAGAGCAGAGTTTACCAGGGACATCTTATGGGTGGCGAAGTTCCATCTTAAGCCGAAACCTTTACCAGAATAGGACAACAGAAGACCAAAGAGTCTTCTAGTGGATCTCATTGGGGCCGGAGGCTCCACCAATCCAAGGAGCCGCATTTTAATGACCAGTTGGAGTGGCAGAGTGATTATCGAAGAGATCAACTTCGAAGGTCCAGAAAATCTGAGTGAAATCAGTTAGGAAAAAAAGGAGCACCTCCAACACTCCATAATTGATGGTGTAGAGATCTTCCCACACGCTTGATGGTACCATGCTATATGGAATGAGGCAGAACGTAAGAGACCCATTGCTGACGAGGATAGCCCCATACATCCTCCTCCATCTACAGATATTCTATATATTCTTCATAGTCCTCTACACCTTTCCAGAGCCGGTATTACGTGTTTCCGGAGCGCGCCTCGGTAAGGCTTTCTAAGGTGAGTTTCCAGTTTGTTGAGCTTTTGGTTGTACAAGTTCCAAATGAAATTGAGCGGTACAGGCGTGTCTTAATTATCACTTGATGATTTACACATTTTTAACCCTTCTACCACCGAGATTTGTTTTTTTTTGCCCGGGAAAGCGGTCTTTCTTTTAGGCTATAGACCGGGCCGGGACAAGGGGTGGGCAGGTGGGCCAGCTGCCCTGGGTGCAGTGAAGCAAGGGGGCAAAGAATGGATGCAGGGTTGGTACACTCAGCATGTATTACCAGTGGGGGGGGTTCTGGATCCTTGCCCTGGGCTTTGGAAGACCCTGTCCGGGTACTGGCTATGGATCTGATCACACTTGCAGTGTCCTACAAATACGCTCTTCTTCATTGCGGGAACAGATGTTGGGCGTTTTTGTTCATATGGTCTCTCTACTGATGGAGAGTATCAGTGATTGGCTGATCGTTCCCTTTAACAGAGATCACATGACCACGTGAGTTTGGGGTGGAGGAACTTGACTGACCTGCACAAAGTCCTGACCTAGGCACGTCATTGACCTGCAGTCTTGGAACCTTTTGGAGCAAAGTAAATGCTTTAGGACTTCTGTTTTTTTAAGGGTCTAGGCCAAAAAAAAAAAACCCCCTCCCCCATATTCAGTACATCTCGTTTTATCCAATTTCCTGGAGTGATCTGACAACGTCGCCTCTGCTCAGATCGCCTCCTCCCGAGTTAGAGAGATTAAGACCTTAAGATTTGTTGTTGGCCCAAACAGAAAATTGTTTAGGAGCCCACTGGCTTTCTGGCAGGATCAATGTATGAAAATGTGCATTCATTGGAGAAATGTTCTAAATATGTTTTTTTTATTCATTGATTTTGCCCAAACACACACTATATTACCAAAAGTATTGGGACGCCTGCCTTTACACACACATGACCTTTAATGACATCCCAGTCTTAGTCCGTAGGGTTCAATATTGAGTTGGCCCTTTGCCGCTATAACAGCTTCAACTCTTCTGGGAAGGCCGTCCACAAGGTTTAGGAGGGTGTCTATGGGAATGTTTGACCATTCTTCCAGAAGAGCATTTGTGAGGTCAGGCACTGATGTTGGACGGGAAGGCCTGGCTCACAAGTCTCTGCTCTAATTCATCCCAAAGGCGTTCTATCGGGTTGAGGCCAGGACTCTGCAGGTCAGACAAGTTCCTCCACCCCAAACTCGCTCACCCATGTCTTTATGGACCTTGCTTTGTGCACTGGTCCAAATCATTTGATGGAGGGGGGATTATGGAGTGGGGGGAGGGGGGGTTATGGTGTGGGGATTGTTTTTCAGGGGTTGGGCTTGGCCCCCTTAGTTCCAGTGAAGGGAACTCTTAAGGCGTCAGCGTACCAAGACATTTTGGACAATTTCATGCTTCCAACTTTGTGGGAACAGTTTGGGGACGGCCCCTTCCTGTTCCAACATGACTGCGCACCAGTGCACAAAGCAAGGTCCATAAAGACATGGATGAGCGAGTTTGGGGTGGAGGAACTTGACTGGCCTGCACAGAGTCCTGACTTCAACACGATAGAACACCTTTGGGATGAATTAGAGCGGAGACCTTCTCGTCCTACATCAGTGCCTGACCTCACAAATGCTCTTCTGGAAGAATGGTCAAACATTCCCATAGACACCCTCCTAAACCTTGTGGACGGCCTTCCCAGAAGAGTTGAAGCTGTTATAGCTGTAAAGGGCGGAGCCAACTCAATATTGAACCCTACGGACTAAGACTGGGATGTCATTAAAGGTCATGTGTGTCTAAAGGCAGGCGTCCCAATACTTTTGACAATATAGTGTAGACTTTATTACACTTTGTTGCTGATCGGTCATTATCACGGGTACTCACCGAGGCCGAGATGCTGGGAGTGGCTTCCCTTGCAGCTGAGCGCACTATACCCCTGGTTATGGTACAGAGGGTATAGGGCACAGAGAGGCACGGGTCGCCAGCAGGCAGGAAGCTCTTGAGAGGAGGACTTCTGTAACGTAGAGATGAGAGTAATGATGGCTCTGCCCCTGGAACTGGAGAAGAAGACCCGGCTGGGGTTCTAACCCACAAACACAACGGGAGCTGGGAGAGGTGCAGGAGATCAGGCACGGAGAACCCAGTAATGGAGAGTCTGTGGTGCAGGCCGATAACATATACTGGAGACTGGTAGATGAGGAAGTCCTTTAAACAGGCCGAGGGTCAAACACAGCAGATTGTAAGCAGAGAAGCCCTGAAGGCAAGCCAGAGGTAGAGTACTGGAGATGTCAGCAGAGGAGTCCGTTTAAACAAGCCGGGGTCATACACGAGAAGGCAGGAGAATCCGGAGACAGGCAGAGGGTCAAACACTGGAAGCAGATGGTGGAGAAGTCCTTTAAACAAGCCGAGGTCAAACGCTGGAGAGAGACAAGGTAGGTCAGGCAAATCCGGGTCAAAACAGGTAAACACAAGGAGCAAGAATCAGGAACGGAACACTGGAAGCTGAAAGACAAACCAGCAATTAAACAGAGAACAAGTCAGTCCTTATATAGGCCAGAAAGGGGGCGTAACGCTGACGAACGAACGTTCGTACGCCATTACGCCGTGTAGTGAACCCGTGTGTGCCGCTACTTTGCTAACGCGCATGCGCCGAAGCGCACAGGAACCTTCCGATGTTGGCAGGCTCTTTTCTTATTGCTTCTCTGACAGTCATCTTAAAGGACCCCTTTATGCTGTGGCGGGGTATAAATGTACATTCGTTGTCCTGGTTTTGCTACATCTCTTTAATGGCAATAAGTAAATTGTGCAACAGATGATTAACTCTTGGAATGGTATTGAGCGGTGCCCAGCACAGGGATTGTATTTGTCTTTTTGTTTTTTTGCTACATTTCATGGTTAAAAACTTCAGATACAAACAACGCGTTTCGGGGGAAGCGCCCCCTCGCTCCCCCTCCCCCTTCAGGGCTTGAACAATGAATGTTGGTAGAATCACAATGGAATGCACTAAAAGTCTTTAAATGAAATGATTGTAAACCTTTCCATATACCCAGAGGAGTGACTGGCCTCAGGTGATACACAGAGATGTAACAAATCCTCCTATATAAGTTGTACCTATTTACCTGCAACCCTTTACAACCATTCAGAATACTTCCGGAAAGAAGGGGGTGGGGGAGCTGAAGTTACACTCTGAGGATAGCTGAGAGCTGTTTTCAGGGAAGGGACCCCCCCCTTCACACAGCACAAAGGAGCAGAGCTGAGGGTATGAATCGTCAATCACAGGCTGTGTGCTGGAGCCCCCTCCCCTGTCACCATTTTTCTCTTGGTGTCAGGAAAACTTGTCAGAAGTGACACATGCTGATAGCAGAGGAAGGAGGCAGCAGACAGAACTGACACTTAGTGCTCTGGACTGAGACAAGTACACACTATAGAGGGGGATGTGCTTTGTTCAGATTTCATGTCTGAGGTTTACAACCCCTTTAAGGCTCAGTGGCCGGCTGGGTCTCAGTATATTCACTGGAATCGGATGCTACTACATGGCGGTGTCAAATGTTTTTGAAAAACTAGTAGTGCAAACACAGAGGTTTTTTGCCATCAGTTTCTTCCTGATTTGTAATGAGAATAGAAATGCTCGGGGGGGCTTTTTTTTCAGCGGGGGGGGGGGGGGGCAGTTCCAGCACCTCCAGCAATGAATGTAATGACAAGGGGTGGTGGGATGTGCTGGAGGTCAGTTGATGCTGGCTCCTGGGGTATCTATTGTCCCTGGGGGGGAGATCTATTGTTGCAGGGGGGAAGGGGGAGTCTAATGTTGCTGGGGGTTTAATTGTTGCTGGGAGGGGTCTCCTGTTGAGGGAGGGGTGTCCTGATGCTCACTACTGGCAGATTTATTGTTGTTGGGGGATCTATTGTTGCTGGCGGTATATTGTTGCAGGGGATCTATTGTTACTGGGGGAGATTTTATTGCTGCTGGAAGATATCTATTGTTTCTAAGGGAGGACTGTTGCTGCCGGGGGAGATCTATTGTTGCTAGGGGAGATTGTTGCTGCTGGGGGATTTATTGTTGCTGGAGGAGATCTATTGTTGTTGAGGGAAGGGGGGTTTATTGCTGCTGGAGGAGATCTATTGTTGTAGGGGGGAATTTATCGTTGCTGGGGAGATCTATTGTTGAGGGGGGACTATTGTTGCTGGGGGATTTATTGCTGCTGGAGGAGATCTATTGTTGTTGAGGGGAGGGAGATCTATTGCTGCTGAGGGGGGATTAATTGTTGCTTGGAGAGATCTATCACTGCTGGAGGAGATCTATTGTGGCTATGTGGAGATCTATTGTTGCTACGTGGAGATCTATTGCTTCTTGAAGAGATCTATTGTTGCAGGGTAATTTATTGCTGCTTGAGGAGATCTATTGTTGTAAAGGGGGGATTTATTGTTGTTGGAGGAGATCTATGGGGGGACTATTGTTGCTGGGGGGGAGGGGGCTATTTTTCCTTGGGGATTTATTGTTGCTAGCTGCAGGAGATCTATTTTTACTGTCTTTCTTGTTATCATTAAAGCGGAGGTCCGCCCGCCCTTTCAAAAATTAAAAGTAAATTAAAAGACCTACTGCAGCTGCTGACTTTTAATAATAGGACACTTGCCTGTCCTGGAGTTCATGCGATGTCGGCACCGCAGCTGATGTTTCCATTGTCTGGTCGGGTGCCGCCGCCATTGCTGGTAAGGGAACCAAGCAGTGTAGCCTTTTCAGCTTCACAACCGAGTCCCTACTGCGCATGCACGAAGCGCGTTGAGCTCTCTCACTGGCCCGGCGGCCGGGGAAGGAGGAGGAGGGGGACTGAGCTGCTTATGTACTTCTCAGCGGCCCGGTCTCCCGGAAGTGGGGACAAGGTACCTGTCAAGTATCCGCTCCCCCCGGTACTGGGAGGTGGGTAGGGGGCGGAACCAAGGGGTGGTGCTGGGAGGGGGCGGAACCAAGGGACGGTACTGGGAGGGGGTAGGGGGCGGAACCAAGGGACGGTACTGGGAGGGGACGGTACTGGGAGGTGTGTAGGGGCGGAGCCAAGGGATGGTACCCCCCCTTCTCCTAATAACTACATCACAGAGGTCCCCTTAGTCTGCCTGTATAGAACCTGTATAGAACCTGTATAGAACCTGCTGCAGCAAAATTTACACTTCTAAAGAAAAAAAGAGTCAAATCGCAATTAAATTGACTCGCAGTTGCAATTGCTGGCACC
This sequence comes from Lithobates septentrionalis, assembly GCA_037952835.1. Taxonomy (NCBI): domain Eukaryota; kingdom Metazoa; phylum Chordata; class Amphibia; order Anura; family Ranidae; genus Lithobates; species Lithobates septentrionalis. The sequence goes on from JBBDGP010003836.1 coordinate 70,907, forward strand.
CGGCTATTGCTAAAAAAATAAAAGGCATAGGGCCCCTCTCCAAGTCCATACCAGACCGGATAGTTTAAGGGGAACCCCACGCCAAAATTAAAAAAATAAAACTGCATAGTCCCCCAAAATCCATACCAGACCCTTATCTGAGCATGCAGCCTGGCAACCCCCCTCCTGAACCTTACCGGGCCACATGCCCTCAACGTAGGGGGGGTGCTTTGTTGGTGCATGTTGATGGGGACAAGGGTCTCTTCCCCACAACCCTGGGCTGTGGCGGTTGGGGTCTGCGGGAGGGGGGCTTATCAGAATTTGGAAGCCCCTTTAACAAGGGGGTCCTCAGATCTCGGCTCCCCTGCCCCAAAGCACCCACCCCCCCCCCCCCCATGTTGAAGGCATGTGGCCTAGTATGGTTCGGGGGGGGGCGTTTGCTTATACACCCCCTCCCCTTTCCTGAGCTGCCGGGCTGCATGCTCTGATAAGGGTCCAGTATGGATTTTGCCATTTTTTGTTTTTGGCGTGGAGTTCCCGTTAAACACCGTTCCAGTATAGACTGGCAATTTATTTATTTTTTTGTTTTTTTATTCAGCTGTGAGCGGGGAAGCCCGTTGACAGCTGATGACTTATCGGCTGTTAAGGACACCCCAGCCGGCTTCCTGGCCCCGCTCCTTAACATCCAGCTTTTACTGCGCCCTGACTGGGCAAAGCTTTGCCCAATCAGGGCGCAGAATGCACATGTGCAGGGTGGCTGTATCAGTAAGTAATTCCGGGGACACTGTAGAATGAAGGTGCCTGGGACAGACCTGCAAAAAATGCAGGACTGTCCGGGGCAATCCGGGACACGTGGTCACCCTACTGTGCATGCGCCAGAACCCCGCCCCCCACGCATGTGCAGACAGCCTTGTTTTTTTTTTTTTTTTTTGATGGGTTGGTTTATGGATCCTGGCAGAGTCCAAGGCGTGTCCGCGGGTGCATGAGATCCGGCTCACCGTCCTGAGGGATGTGTGACATAGACATCCCAGGAGGCAGCCAGTGGCTGGATATGCTGTCCTCTCCTAGGCATAGGGTGCAGGACACAAGGGTGCAAAAAATTAGAGCAGGTATTTACTAAGAGCAGTGGTCTCCAAACTTTGGCCCCTTGCTTGCCTTTATCTGGCCCTTGGGGCACTATTCCCCTACTGACACCATCAATGGGACACTATTCTTCCCATTGGTACCAACAATAGGGCCTTATTCCTCCCATTCAAACCATGATGGGGCACTAATGCTGGGGCACTTTTTCCTCCCACTGGCCTCGGTCCAGCCCCCCCTTGAGCCTGAAGGACAGTAAACTAGCCCCTTTGCTTAGGAGTTTGGAGACCCCCTGACTTGGAGGAACGGGAGGAGGTAGGTGAGAGAACATCATAGAATTGGGGGGAGACGGGGATTCACCACCAGTGAATGTTTTGGTGAATGTTTTGTAACCATGTTGTGATGTGGCCCCTTCCCTGTAGATGTGTCTCCATCTGTCACATGAAGTCCTCTCCAATAATGGGGTTAGCGGGATGTGGAGTCGGTAATGGCCGGTGACAGGGATGTCCCCCAGAGACCATTTGGGACCTCACACCCCCTCCAGATGGGTTTCCTTTTCCAGGCTGCAGTGGAAGTAGCAGCTCCAGGTGTTCTGTGACCCCTGGGGCTTCATATCTGACCCCATCTATGGCTGGCCTCCTACAGTGACCCCTAGGGGCTTCTCTTGGCCGCTGCATGCACGTGATCCCCCCCCCCCTCCCCCCCATATGTTATCTGTCAGGGTGATGTTGACGTGATCCTTCTCGGCTGCTCTGCTGGGTTCATGTGACATAATAGGATTGCATTCTCTTATCAGACCGATCGCTTACGTTATGCCGCTCAGTGTATGCGATCTGCATAATCCTCTACCACCCTCTACGGACCCTGCCGCCTGTTCCTGATTAGATGTTCCAGAGACCCCCGAATATGATCCAGATGGCAGAGGGGACATCTGTCCTTCATATGACGACACTTCATCCTCCTCGTCCAAGTTCCCGCTTTATTTCCATCCTTCCAGGGGGTGGAGGGGCTGCGTTCCAGGGCCGGATCTACGGGGGGTTCTGGCGTGGTCTGTGCCCCCCCGGGTTTGAGTTGTGCCCCCTCACCCCGGTCTCCGAGAGAGCTGATCAAGCGGGTCTGATACAGACCGTGGATGTCAGGGAGGCACTCTGGTGGGGACAATCCATGTAAGGGGGACTCTGAAGGGGACCCTGATGTAAGGAGGCACTCTACAAGACTCTGGTCCGGCCGCACCTGGAGTATGCTGTCCGGTTCTGGGCACCAGTCCTCAGGAAGGATGTACTGGAAATGGAGCGAGTACAAAGAAGGGCAACAAAGCTAATAAAGGGTCTGGAGGATCTTAGTTATGAGGAAAGGTTGTGAGCACTGAACTTATTCTCTCTGGAGAAGAGACGCTTGAGAGGGGATATGATTTCAATGTATAAATAGCGGACTGGTGACCCCACAATATACAAATACCGGACTGGTGACCCCACAATAGGGATAAAACTTTTTCTCGGAAGGGAGTTTAACAAGACTCGTGGCACTGTTCCTCCCACCGATGCCAATGATGGGGCACTATTCCTCCCACCGACGCCAATGACAGGGCACTATTTCTCCCACTGATACCAATGATGGGGCACTATTCCTCCCACTGATACCAATGATGGGGCACTATTCCTCCCACTGATACCAATAATGGGGCACTATTCCTCCCACTGATACCAATGATTGGGCACTATTCCTCCCACTGATAGCAATAATGGGGCACTATTCCTCCCACTGATACCAGTGATTGGGCACTATTCCTCCCACTGATACCAATGATGGGGCACTATTCCTCCCACTGATACCAATGATGGGGCACTATTCCTCCCACTGACCCCAATGATGGAGCACTATTTCTCCCACTGATACCACTGATGGGGCACTATTCCTCCCACTGACCCCAATGATGGGGCACTATTCCTCCCACTGATACCAATGATGGGGCACTATTCCTCCCACTGACACCAATGATGGGGCACTATTCCTCTTACTGACACCAATGATGGGGCACTATTCCTCCCACTGACACCAATGATGGAGCACTATTTCTCCCACTGATACCACTGATGGGGCACTATTCCTCCCACTGACCCCAATGATGGGGCACTATTCCTCCCACTGATACCAATGATGGGGCACTATTCCTCCCACTGACACCAATGATGGGGCACTATTCCTCCCACTGACACCAATGATGGAGCACTATTTCTCCCACTGATACCACTGATGGGGCACTATTCCTCCCACTGACCCCAATGATGGGGCACTATTCCTCCCACTGATACCAATGATGGGGCACTATTCCTCCCACTGACACCAATGATGGGGCACTATTCCTCTTACTGACACCAATGATGGGGCACTATTCCTCCCACTGACACCAATGATGGGGCACTATTCCTCCCACTGACACCAATGATGGGGCACTATTCCTCTTACTGACACCAATGATGGGGCACTAACCCTCCCACTAACACCAATGATGGGGCACTATTCTTCCCACTGACACCAATAAATTGTACTGGATGGGCAAGACGATCCATAAAATATTATTTTTATGAAAAAATAAAATAATGGTTAGAAATCCAATTAAATTTTACACTCCTGGGGTTTCTACTGTGTTGCATGTAACGATCATTTGGATCTTTCCCAAAGTTGGTCTCTATGGTTTATTGTGGGATCTATGGGCAGCTTAGCCGATTTGTTGGAGTCATTGATCTGATGCATCTTCCTGGATCCTTTTTAGCTTCTCATGTCCTTTTGGTGGATCCGGGTGTTTTATAATCTCCCGTCCTTCTATGGGTATAAATCAAAGCCTGGATTCTGGACCCATTGAGCGCCGTCTTATATAAGAGCAGAAAATTAAAACGATTCCAGAAACTTCTATCTTTTCTTTCCATCAAGTAGGTCAGACGTGGACACAATGAGGCTTTGGACGGAGATCAACAACACTTCTCTCTTGCCTGGGAAACACACTTTTTTTTTTTTTTTTTTGTGTGTGGCATGAACATTAGCTGCTTTATATGCTGCGGAGGGGCCCCCCCCCTCCCATCCCCCCCCTCGTCACCCCCCCCCCCCCCCCCCCTCACCACCACAGCGCCCAGGAAACCGGCCGCACAAAGGAGCATGAGTTAAGGCGCACAAATCGCAGGGCCACAGACGGTTATGTCACCCTGATGAATTTCTGCCTGTAGAGGAAGGGTTAAAAGTCACCATGGCCTTTACCCCAACCGTTCCAGTTTAGTGTTGGGGCCCCTTCATAAAAGCAGATGCCCCAGGACCCCATGGGGGTTATAGTGAAGGGCATGGAGGAGGAAAGACTAGAGGAACGGAATGTATTCATTCTTCAGTAGAGGTGATTCTGTTCTGATACAAATTCTGTCATTCGATCAAAGTTCACTTATGTCGTGTCTCTGTGGGGGGCACCTGCTGTGCCCATTATGAGGGGTTCCCACCATCCCTGTGCTGAGTTCCCGGGTCTGTACACCTGCTTTGCCCATTATGAGGGGTTCCCACCATCCCTGTGCTGAGTTCCTGGGTCTGTACACCCGCTGTGCCCATTATGAGGGGTTCCCACCATCCCTGTGCTGAGTTCCCGGGTCTGTACACCCGCTGTGCCCATTATGAGGGGTTCCCACCATCCCTGTGCTGAGTTCCCGGGTCTGTACACCCGCTGTGCCCATTATGAGGGGTTCCCACCATCCCTGTGCTGAGTTCCCGGGTCTGTACACCCGCTGTGCTCATTATGAGGGGTTCCCACCATCCCTGTGCTGAGTTCCCGGGTCTGTACACATGCTGTGCCCATTATGAGGGGTTCCCACCATCCCTGTGCTGAGTTCCCGGGTCTGTACACCCGCTGTGCCCATTATGAGGGGTTCCCACCATCCCTGTGCTGAGTTCCCGGGTCTGTACACCCGCTGTGCCCATTATGAGGGGTTCCCACCATCCCTGTGCTGAGTTCCCGGGTCTGTACACCCGCTGTGCCCATCCTTGAGATGGTTCTACACCTTCATTTGAGTCCAGCTGTGTTTGATTATACTGATTGGACTTGGTTAGGAAAGCCACACACCTGTCTATATAAGACCTTACAGCTCACAGTGCATGTCAGAGCAAATGAGAATCATGAGGTCAAAGGAACTGCCTGAAGAGCTCAGAGACAGAATTGTGGCAAGGCACAGATCTGTCCAAGGTTACAAAAAAATTTCTGCTGCACTTAAGGTTCCTAAGAGTACAGTGGCCTCCATAATCCTTAAATGGAAGACGTTTGGGACGACCAGAACCCTTCCTAGAGCTGGCCGTCCGGCCAAACTGAGCTATCAGGGGAGAAGAGCCTTGGTGAGAGAGGTAAAGAAGAACCCAAAGATCACTGTGGCTGAGCTCCAGAGATGCAGTCGGGAGATGGGAGAAAGTTGTAGAAAGTCAACCATCACTGCAGCCCTCCACCAGTCGGAGCTTTATGGCAGAGTGGCCCGACGGAAGCCTCTCCTCAGTGCAAGACACATGAAAGCCCGCATGGAGTTTGCTAAAAAAAACACCTGAAGGACTCCAAGACGGTGAGAAATAAGATTCTCTGGTCTGATGAGACCAAGATAGAACTTTTTGGCCTTAATTCTAAGCGGTATGTGTGGAGAAAACCAGGCACTGCTCATCACCTGTCCAATACAGTACCAACAGTGAAGCATGGTGGTGGCAGCATCATGCTGTGGGGGTGTATTTCAGCTGCAGGGACAGGACGACTGGCTGCAATCGAGGGAAAGATGAATGCAGCCATGTACAGGGATATCCTGGAGAAAAACCTTCTCCAGAGTGCTCAGGACCTCAGACTGGGCCGAAGGTTTACCTTCCAACAAGACAATGACCCTAAGCACACAGCTAAAATAACGGAGTGGCTTCACAACAACTCTGTGACTGTTCTTGAATGGGCCAGCCAGAGCCCTGACTTAAACCCAACTGAGCATCTCTGGAGAGACCTAAAAATGGCCGTCCACCAACGTTTACCATCCCCCCTGACAGAACTGGAGAGGATCTGCAAGGAGGAATGGCAGAGGATCCCCAAATCCAGGTGTGAAAAACTTGTTGTATCTTTCCCAAAAAGACTCATCAAAAGGGGCTTCTACTAAATACTGAGCAAAGGGTCTGAATACTTAGGAGCATGTGATATTTCAGTTTTTCTTTTTTAAGAAATCTGCAAAAATGTCAACAATTCTGTGTTTTTCTGTCAATATGGGGTGCTGTGTGTACAATATGGGGGGCTGTGTGTACAATATGGGGTGCTGTGTGTACAATATGGGGTGCTGTGTGTACAATATGGGGTGCAGTGTGTACAATATGGGGGGCTGTGTGTACAATATGGGGGGCTGTGTGTACAATATGGGGTGCTGTGTGTACAATATGGGGTGCTGTGTGTACAATATGGGGTGCTGTGTGTACAATATGGGGTGCTGTGTGTACAATATGGGGGGCTGTGTGTACAATATGGGGGGGCTGTGTGTACAATATGGGGTGCTGTGTGTACAATACGGGGTGCTGTGTGTACAATATGGGTGGCCGTGTGTACAATATGGGGTGCCGTGTGTACAATATGGGGTGCCGTGTGTACAATATGGGGTGCTGTGTGTACATTATGGGGTGCTGTGTGTACAATATGGGGTGCTGTGTGTACAATATGGGGTGCTGTGTGTACAATATGAGGTGCTGTGTGTACAATATGGGGGGGCTGTGTGTACAATATGAGGTGCTGTGTGTACAATATGGGGTGCCGTGTGTACAATATGGGGTGCCGTGTGTACAATATGGGGGGCTGTGTGTACAATATGGGGGGCCGTGTGTACAATATGGGGGGCCGTGTGTACAATATGGGGGGCCGTGTGTACAATATGGGGGGCCGTGTGTACAATATGGGGGGCCGTGTGTACAATATGGGGGGCCGTGTGTACAATATGGGGGGCTGTGTGTACAATATGGGGGGCTGTGTGTACAATATGGGGGGCCGTGTGTACAATATGGGGGGGCTGTGTGTACAATATGGGGTGCCGTGTGTACAATATGGGGTGCTGTGTGTACATTAATGAGGAAAAAAAATGAACTTGAATGATTTTAGCAAATGGCTGCAATATAACAAAGAGTGAAACATTTAAGGGGGTCTGAATACTTTCCCTCCCCACTGTATGTGATGACCCTGCGGCTCACATGACGGATATATGTAACTTCTCAGATCTTGTTGCTTCACCTGTGAACCAGGAAAGGACAGTACATGACGTTCTGTGTGTGTGTAGAACTTGCACCATGGCCGGTGTCGCGTTGTTGACCCAATTTCCTCCCTCCATTTCCTGTACAGTGCAGCGTCCACCTCTAGCTGCGAGTTTCAGAGTAGGCCAGCTTGGCCCATAGTTCCCGGGCCATACACTGGAGGAATACATAATATGCATTTTGTAGCTCTGCAGAGAGTCGCTGTGCCAGCCTTCCATTCACACGCTTGGTACTGTCATGTGACCACTATATCTCTCATGGGATAAGAGGAGGGGGTGAGCAATATGGTGGCCCCTGCTGTCCCCCCCCCTAGTAGATGGTGGTGTATGTCACTCACATGGTGGCGTCGGCACTCATGACAGACTTTTTAATTAGCTAATTATCCTGACTTCTCTGATGAGCCCAGCAGCCGGTGCTTACTCCGTGTCTCAATGATCCAAGTACTGGATGGGGAATGTCTAGAGCATATTGTTAGTATGAGGCCATCGTTTGGGCTTAGGGCTCACATAAAGGCTAGCCCAACAGCTGCTGAGGGACTACAAATCCCAACAGCCCTCTTGAGCCCTTCCGAGAGTTTGTTTCCTTGGATAACCACAAGACTATCCCTTCCCCCTTTTTGGCTCCTGCGGTGACCTATGGTATCCCAGCTGAGGTTGGGCTCACGCTGGTCCTTGTGGTCCCTCAGTCTGGTTTGTAGAGATATGAAGTGAGTCTTCTCTGGATGGCTCTTGCTTTTCCTGGCCAGTCCTCATGCAGAGAGGCTTTTATCTCTCTCTGTTGGAGGCCAAAACAAAAGCATTTTGTACAATGTGATGAAGTGCAGTGGATGAGGCCTCTGAAGGGTCATTGTTGTCATTGGAAGCCCTGTGATTGTTGCAGGAATTTGGGGGGGGGGGGGCCTGAAGTGGAATGGAGGAGGAGGACAGGATCAGTACAAGGGCCACGTACTGATTTGGCCCAAAGCGGCAACATTTTATACTTAACAGAGTCTTGTAGATCCTCTGAGGACTGCGATGAAGTGTGTGGATGAGTCCTCTGGAGGGTCATTGGAAGCCCAGGGATTGCAACAGGAGCTTGGTGCTCTGGGCATCGGGGGGGAAATAAAGTGGAGGGGAGGAGGAGGAGGACAGGGCCACATAGGCTCCACCCCAGAGGGGCGACATTTTGTGCTTTTGCGGAGACTTGTAGATCCTCTAAGGGCAGTGTGATGAAGTGCAGTGGACGAGGCCTCTGGAGGGTCATTGGAAGCCCCATGATTGTGGAAGGAATTTGGTGCTCTGGGCCTCTAGGGAACTGAAGTGGAAGGGAGGAGGAGGAGGACAGGATCAGTGCAAGGGCCACATAGAATCCGACCCAGAGGGGCAACATTTTGTACTTTGCAGAGACGTGAAGATCCTCTGAGGACAATGTGATGAAGTGCAGTAGATAAGTCCTCCTAGAGGGTCATTGGAAGCCCAGGGATTGCAGCAGGAATTTGGTGCTCTGGGGCCTGGGGGAACTGGATAGGCGGGGATGAAGTGGACAGGATCAGTGCAAGGGCCACGTAGGCTTCAACCCAGAGCGGCAACATTTTTTACTTCACGGAGACGTTTAGATCATCTCAGGACAATGTGATGAAGTACAATGGATGAGGCCTCTGGAGGGTCATTGGAAGTCCTGCGATCGTGTCAGGAATGTGGTGTTCTGGAGCGCAGAGTGGAAGGAAGGAGGGGTAAAAGATCAATGCAAGGGCCATGTAGGCTCCTATCCAGAGCGGCGACAATTTGTACAACGCAGAACCGCGTAGATCCTCTGAGGACAACGTAATGAAGTGCAGTGGATGAGGCCTCTGGAGGGTCATTGTTGTCATTAGAAACCCCATAATCGCGGCAGGAATTTGGTGGTCTGGGGCCCAGGGGAAGTGGATGGTGCTCCAGGGTCCGGGGGTAACTGGAGTGGAGGGAATGAGGAAGACCGGATTAGTGCAAGGGCCACGTGGGCCCCGACCCAGAGTGGCGTTTCTTATTTTTGATCTTAGTGGAGACGTGTAGATGCTCTGAAGACAATGTGATGAAGTGCAGTGGATGAGGCCTCTGGAGGGTCATTGTTAGTGGAAGCTTCGGGATCACAGCAGGAATTTGGTGCTCTGAGCCCTGAGGGACTAAGGTGGTGATATTCCAGCTACCTTCTGATTTTGTGGGATGGGGAAGAGGGACACTCTTTATCACGAAGTACGTAGGCAAAGGATGCACCCCTGTCACCCTTCGAGCTACGAGGACCATGAAGAATCAAAATGATTGGTTAAACCACTGAAACTTTTTTTTTAACCTCACTACCATAAGCTGTATGGTATCAGTATCAGGGCACTTCATGGTTCAGGTGGGTTTGCGTAGAATTGGGGAATGTGACCATATTTAGTGTTACACTCTAAAGATGGGTAGTCAGAAAGATGGAGTATGCCTTTAACTTCCTATCTCCATCTCTGTGAGATACATGGATAGGTTTTCTGGGGAAGGGGGTGATGGGGGAATATGATACCTGCTAATTCTGGTTCATGTGGGGTCCAGGAGCACCAGACCGCTGCCAGCAAAGGGGATTCTGGTCATCGGGAGCCCTAGGACTAGGTGAGGAGCATATACCGTGATTTCTCACTTGTTGTGGAGGGTACCATTAAACCTCTTGTTCCTATCTGCCTGAATTGCAGTTTTCAGATTTTTAGTGTGTTGCAAACGAGATGAGGAAATGTGGTGCTTGGCCACCCTCCCCTCCCCCTCCTCCCGGCCCTGCATACAGTCACAGAGGAGAGATAAGTGAGACCTTTCCTAATCTCTCACAAGAGCCTCTTGTACATATTTGTCATATCAGCCATCCTCAGACGTCCTCTGATTTCATAAGAGCGCCAGAAGGAATGTAAATAACAATTTTATTTCCTTGTCTTGCAAGAAAGTGATGGTACCGCCACCCCAGGCTTTCTGTAGTCTGGGCTCAGTGGGTACACTGGGCTCAGTGGGTACAATACACCAGGATACGTGTATATAGCAGGCTCGGTGGGTATACAAGCCTCTGCAGGTACCCCAGGCTCAGTGGGTGCACTAGTCTCATTGGGTACACCAGGCTCAGTGAGTAAACCAGGCTCAGTGGGCACCCCAGGCTCAGTGGGCACCCCAGGCTCAGTGGGTACACCAGGCTCAGTGGGTACACCAGGCTCAGTGGGCACCCCAGGCTCAGTGGGCACCCCAGGCTCATTGGTTACACCAGGATCAGTGGGTACCCCAGGCTCAGCAGGTACACTAGTCTCATAGGGCACCCAGGCTCAGTGGATACACCAACCAGGCTCAGTGAGTAAACCAGGCTCAGTAGGTACCCCAGGTTCAGTGAGTACCCCAGGCTCAGTGGGTACACTAGTCTCATTGGGCACCCCAGGCCCAATGGGTACTCCAGGCTCACTGAGTGCCCCAGGCTTATAGAGTACACTAGGCTCAGCAGGTAACTGAGGCTCAGATAATACCCCAGGCTCCGTGAGTACCCCAGGCTCTTGGGTACACTAGGCTCAGCAGATACCTCAGGGTCCTAGGTTACACCGGCTCAGTGGGTACCCCAGGCTCAGTGAGTACACCAGGCTTAGTGGGTACCCCAGGCTCAGTGAGTACACTAATCTCATAGGGTAGTCAAGGCTCAGTGGGTACCCTCAGTAGGTACAAATAGATGGAGTGTGGTACCAGACCTATCTGTGTGTGTGTGTGTGTGTGTAGAGGTGCTTTATTTGTAGTGATTGGCAGGTGCGCTGCCATGCATCAATGTACGTTTCCTGTGTACGTTGTTGACGCGTATTTCATTGCGTTTTCCAGTTTATGATTTGCGGTGTATTGAGTTATCGCCCATTGACCAATGCTTGCCTTTTGCCAACCCATCAACACGCACAATACATGTGTTTTTGATGCATTGCTATTGACTTCTGTGGGCCTACCAATGGACAAAAATGCAGAAAAAACGGTATGAAAATTGCGTTGAAATGGGAACATAGGTTATTTTTTTGTATGAGAAACTTGGTAAGGGATTCCTTGGTAAGGTAACCTTCACCTGTCACCTCCAATCAATGATGGTGGTACCCACACTGGACCACATACAGAAATGAGTACAATGTAGGTTTACCTGGAGGTTACGTGGTTGGTACTCCCATAGATTAGCGTAGAACGACACTTTATAGAGATGTGGTTTGTGACTTTCACATATATCGGTGGATGCATGCAGCAGAGACCTCTGTTTTTATGAAGATCTTGGAGCCAGGCATTGATTGTGTCTCCTGTGCTGGTGAGCAGGGCTGATCGAGAAGGAATTTTTGCTGTGCGTGTTTGTAAATGGTTCACGTGAGTTCTCAGTAGCTGAATTTACAAGTTGCTACTCCTGACACGCAGGGTGACATCGCACGTCTAACAATCCTGGTGTTCGCACACTGTCTGGTCATGTGACCATAAACACCTCTTCATCTCCTGATAGTAACAAGACAAATGGTGGTATCACAACAAATCTCGTTATTCCAGGAGAGTCACAGCTGGCGTGTGATTTTGTTCCTGCATAATTCATAGCGATAATTGTTAACAGGATGGGGGATTCTCTGTGGCTGAGATGGCTGAGTGTGGTCATTGTTATGTAAGTGGTGATGGAGGTGGGGCTCAGGACTTCGGTGATGAGAGATAATGGTCCTTTTTATGTAAGTGGTGATGGAGGTGGGGCTCAGGACTTCGGTGATGAGAGATAATGGTCCTTTTTGTGTAAGTGGTGATGGAGGTGGGGCTCAGGACTTCGGTGATGAGAGATAATGGTCCTTTTTGTGTAAGTGGTGATGGAGGTGGGGCTCAGAACTTCAGTGATGAGAGATGATGGTCCTTTTTATGTAAGTAGTGATGGAGGTGGGGCTCAGGACCTCAGCGGTGAGAGGATGGTAATTTTTTTTTTAACTCTTTTTATTGAAAAAGATATAAGACATTGACAGTAATCAAAGCGCTCAACATGAGCATAGAAAACAATGTGGTACATTTACAGTGCACAAAGGATAATGGCCATTTTTATGTAAGTGGTGATGGAGGTGGGGCTCAGGACTTCAGTGGTGAGGGGTGATGGCCATTGTTATGTAATTGGTGATGGAGGTGGGGCTCAGGACTTCAGTGGTGAGGGGTGATGGTCATTGTTATGTAAGCGATGATGGAGGTGCGGCTTAGGATTTCATTGATGATGGTCACTGTCATGTGAATGGTGATGGAGGTGGGGCTCAGGATTTCAGTGGTGGGTATAATGGTTATTGTCATGTGAATGGTGATGGAGGTGGGACTTTGGCAGTGAGAGATAATGGTTGTTGTTATGTGAGTGGTGATGGAGGTGAAGCTCAGGATTTTAATGGTGAGAGATGAAGGTCATTGTTGTGCGAGTGGTGATGGAGGTGGGGCTCAGGATTTCAGTGGCGAGGGATGATGGTCATTGTTGTGTGAATGGTTAAGGAGGTGAGAGACGATGGTCATTGTCCTGTGAGTAATGATGGAGGTGGGGCTCAGGATTTCAGTGGTGAGGGATGATGGTCAATGTGAGTGGTGATGGAGGTGGGGCTTAGGGTTTCGATATTGAGGGATGATGATCATTGTTATATGAATGGTTAGGGATGTAAGAGATAATGGTCATTGTCATGTGAGTGGTGATGGAGGTGAAGCTCAGGATTTTAATGGTGAGAGATGAAGGTCATTTTTGTGCGAGTGGTGACGGCGATGGGGCTCAGGATTTCGATTATTGAGGGATGATGGTCATTGTCATGTGAGTGGTAATGGAGGTGGGGCTTAGGGTTTTGATTATTGAGGGATGATGGTCATTGTCATGTGAGTGGTAATGGAGGTGGGGCTTAGGGTTTTGATTATTGAGGGATGATGGTCATTGTCATGTGAGTGGTGATGGAGGTGGGGCTTAGGGTTTTGATTATTGAGGGATGATGGTCATTGTCATGTGAGTGGTGATGGAGGTGGGGCTTAGGGTTTTGATTATTGAGGGATGATGGTCATTGTCATGTGAGTGGTGATGGAGGTGGGGCTTAGGGTTTTGATTACTGAGGGATGATGGTCATTGTCATGTGAGTGGTGATGGAGGTGAGGCTTAGGGTTTCGATATTGAGGGATGATGGTCATTGTTATATGAATGGTTAGGGATGTGAGAGATAATGGTCATTGCCATGTGAGTGGTGATGGAGGTAGGGCTCAGGATCTCACTGATGAGAGATGATGGTTATTGTCATGTGAGTGGTGATGGAGGTGGGGCTCAGGATCTCACTGATGAGAGATGATGGTTATTGTCATGTGAGTGGTTATGGAGGTGGGGCTCAGAGCTTCGGTGGTGACAGATGAGAGGGTCACGTAGCTCCCAACTACACATAAAAAAAACAATATAAGGGGAGATAATAGCAGATGAGCTGCAAGAACTGTACAGTCTTTGAGGGTGTTATGAATCGGATTCAGAACATTCTGTTTATCTTTTTTTTGTATTCCACTGCAAAGGAAATGATGGTGTATTTTTTTGGAAATTAGACATTCGATTTGCTATTGTATAGAAAAAAACTAGTGTTTGATGTAATTTTCACAGTTTTACTTATTCATTTTTGCATATACATTTATGACAGTAGTTGGGATTTTTAGATGTCACCCCATAGTGGTAGTCTGTGTGCTGGACAAGTTAGCATCCTTGCCAAAGGACTGTTGGTACAAGAGACTACTGCATAAGAGGCTGCATTGTTTTTAGCCAGTCAGATCTGACTGATGGATGACATTGAGAAAGGGGAACTGTAAAACAACATCACTCTGTAACATTACTTATGAGGACCCCAGTCTTCATACAGCCGTGGCCAATAGTTTTGAGAAATATTCATTTTCACAAAGTCGGCTGCCTCAGTTTTTATGATGGCAATTTGCATATACTCCAGAATGTTATGAAGAGTGATCAGATGAATTGCAATTAATTGCAAAGTCCCTCTTTGCTGTGAAAATGAACTTTATCCCTAGAAAAACATCTCCACTGCATTTGTGAAGAAGGCTTCAGGGTGCCCAAGAAAGTCCAGCAAGCGCCAGGACCGTCTCCTACAGATGATCCAGCTGCGGGATCGGGGCACCACCAGTACGGAGCTTGCTCAGGAATGGCAGCAGGCAGGTGTGAGGACATCGGCACACACAGTGAGGAGGAGACTTTTGGAGGATGGTCTGGTGTCAAGAAGAGCAGCAAAAGAAGCCACTTCTCTCCTGGAAAAACATCAGGGACAGACTGATATTCTGCAGTAGGTACAGGGACTGGACTGCTGAGGACTGGGGGAAAGTCATTTTCTCTGATGAATCCCCTTTCCCATTGTATTGGGCATCTGGAAAAAAGCCTCGTCTGGGGCAGAAAAGGTGAGCGTTACCATCAGTCCTGTGTCATGCGTCCTGAGACCATTCATGGGTGGGGTGGCCTCTCAGCCAAGGGAGTGGGGGGCTCACTCACAATTTTGCCTAAGAACACAATGCAATGAATAAAGAATGGTACAAAAATATCCTCCGAGAACAACTTCTCCCAACCATCCAAGAACGGATTGGTGAGGAACAATGTCTTTTCCAGCACGATGGAGCACCTCTGTCATAAGGCAAAACTGATGACTAAGTGGCTTGAGGAACAAAACATCAAAGTTTTGGGTCCATGGCCAGGAAACTCCCCAGACCTTAATCCCATTGAGAACTTGTGGCCAGTCCTCAAGAGGCGGGTGAACAAAAAAAACCCCAAAAATTCTGGCAAACTCCAAGCCTTGTTTATGCAAGAATGGGCGGCCATCAGTCAGGATGTGGCCCAGAAGTTGATGGACAGCATGCCAGGGGGGAATTGCAGAGGTCTTGGAAAAGAAGGGTCATCACTGCAAATATTGACACTTTACATAAACTTCATGTCGTTGTCAATAAAAGCCTTTGACACTTATCGATGCTTGTAATTATACTTCAGCATTCCATAGTAACATCTGACACAAAGATCTAACAACACTGAAGCAGCAGACTTTGTGAAAATTAATATTTTGTGTCATTCTCATAACTTTCGGCCACGACTGTATGTAATAACAAAATCATTTTGTTATTTTAACTCCTTCAGATCCGCGCTATAGCCGAATGACGGCTACAGCGCGGACCTACTTTGCCGGGAGTACATCATTAGACGTCCTCCCGTGCCCGAGCGGCCTGCGCGCCCCCCTGCAGGGCGCGCACGCCACGCTCTGTGATCAGCGAGTCTATGAGACTCGGCTGATCACAGATCGGAGTAAGGGGTCGATCCCAACCCCTTACCATGTGATCCGCTGCCAGCCAATGACAGCTGATCATGTGAGGTAAACATTGCCGGTAATCCGCTATTTTTTCTCCTCGCGCTGATAATCGGCGAGGAAAAAAAAAAAAAAGCTGATCACCGGCGGCTCTCAGAGGGACATCGGTCCCGATCAAGGAGAGCTGCCGCCAGCTCATCTGTGCCCACCTGTGCCACCTGCCAGTGCCACCTACCAGTACCCACCAGCGCCGCCTAACAGTGCCCACAGTGCCACCTATCAGTGTCACCAATTAGTGCCTCATCAACAGTGCTGCCCATCAGTGTCACCTATCACTGCCCATCAGTGCCATCTATCAGTGCCCACAGTGTCACCTATCAGTTCCCACATTCAGTGCCTCATCAGCAGTGCTGCCCATCAGTGTCACCTACCAGTGCCCATCAGTGCCACCTATCAGTGCCCATCAGTCCATTTCTATCAGTGGTACCTATCAGTAACACCTATCATTGCCACCCATCAGGGCGCATCAGTGCCGTCTTATCTGTCCCAATCAGTGCCGCCTTATCTGTACCCATCAGTGCCGCCTCATCAGCGCATATCAATGAAGGAGAAAAATTACCTGTTTGCAAAATTTTATAACAAACTATGAAACATGTTTGTTTTTTTCAAAATTTTCCATCTTTTATTGTTTGTTTAGCAAAATATAAAAACCCCGGCTGTGATTAAATACCACCAAAATAAAGCTCTATTTGTGTGAAAAAAATGATAAAAATTCCATTTGTGTAGAGTGTTGTATGACCACGTAATTGTCATTCAAAGTGCGACAGCGCTGAAAGCTGAAAATTGGTCTGGGCAGGAAGGGGGGTTTAGGTGCCCGGTAAGCAAGAGGTTAAAAGCCAAACCTAAAAACTTCCTTTTTAAAGGTCTGAATAAAATTTGCTCCCTTCAGGCGGCTCATCGACCTGATTGCAAAGTGGCTCTGCAGCCACCTGACCTGCTGCAGGTCTCCCCTCGGTGCTGCCGGCAGCCAAGCGGCCCTGCGCCGGTAATTCGGAGTGGCGGTTAAATTGCCGTATAACGAGCAGAGCGGTCGAGTGAAAATCCATTTGGTGTTCATTGATTTGCATCCTGTGCGTGTCTCTTCACCGTCTCCTCGGACAGATGCAGCTCACGTGTCCTGGAAACATGGATCAGACACTTGTGAGAACGGCGTACGTCGGCCGGGCCCCTGGCGTCATTGGAAGTCAAGGTAAAAATAAACCCGGCTCGGGTTTCCAGCAGAGGTCCGCAGGCTGGCAGGCTGAGATGCCACGTTGGATGTTCAGATCCTCTGTCGCCTTCCCCCTGCCAGAGGTTTATAGGGCTTCAGGCTTAAAGGCACAGCCCACCTTTTTTTATATAAAAATGTCATCCAATGCACCAACTATGAATTCTTATAAAACATGCATGCAATACAATTTTGCAGAGCATTGCATCGGCCGTTGACATGCTCATGGTTGGCCGGTGACATGCTCATGGTTGGCCGGTCTATTGCTCATGGTTGGGAGGTCTCATGCTCATGGTTGGTCGGTGACATGCTCATGGTTGGGATGTCACATGCTCATGGTTGGCCGGTCACATGCTCATGGTTGGCCGGTGACATGCTTATGATTGGCCGGTCACATGCTCATGGTTGGCCGGTCACATGCTCATGGTTGGCCGGTCACATGCTCATGGTTGGCCGGTCTATTGCTCATGGTTGGGAGGTCTCATGGTTGGTTGGTGACATGCTCATGGTTGGGATGTCGCATGCTCATGATTGGTCGGTGACATGCTCATGGTTGGGAGGTCTCATGCTCATGGTTGGTCGGTGACATGCTCATGGTTGGGAGGTCTCATGCTCATGGTTGGCCGGTCGCATGCTCATGGTTGGCCGGTCGCATGCTCATGGTTGGCCGGTCTCATGCTCATGGTTGGCCCCTGGCCTTTGTAAGCGAATGGGGCAGCGCTGCAGCTGCATGCAATGCCCCCGGTTTGGGCGTGAGGGTTTGGTCTTTTTGTAGGGTGAAAACAGGTGATGAGGTTGCAAGGGATTTGGCAGGCGAGAACGAGCCGCGAGTCTTTCTGAACTGACCGGACTCTTGGTTGGAACGATCGGCCTGGTATTTTTTTTCTTGATGTTCTTTGTCATTAATTTCATTTCCCTCGTTTTCTAGACATTCAGAATGGAAGTGAAAATTAAGCAGAAGTCCAAACCAAAAATAAAACCAGTCAGTCGTGTCATTGATGAAATATAATAGAAATACCGGAATCTGTCCTTATACGCTCACTGGTCCCCCTTGCTAGTAGTGGGTTGGACCCCCTTTATTAGGTCCCTCTTTCAAGTAGGGGGTAGGTAGGGGGCCAAAGTGTGCCAAGAAAATATCCTCCACCACCATTACACCCCCACCACCAGCCTGAACCGGTGATACCCCATCCCCCACACCATTACACCTCCACCACCAGCCTGAACCGGTGATATCCCATCCCCCACACCATTACACCCCCACCACCAGCCTGAACCGGTGATATCCCATCCCCCACACCATTACACCCCCACCACCAGCCTGAACCGGTGATATCCCATCCCCCACACCATTACACCCCCACCACCAGCCTGAACCGGTGATACCCCATCCCCCACACCATTACACCCCCACCACCAGCCCGAACCGGTGATACCCCATCCCCCACACCATTACACCCCCACCACCAGCCTGAACCGGTGATACCCCATCCCCCACACCATTACACCCCCACCACCAGCCTGAACCAGTGATACCCCATCCCCACACCATTACACCCCCACCACCAGCCTGAACCGGTGATACCCCACCCCCCACACCATTACACCCCCACCACCAGCCTGAACCGGTGATACCCCATCCCCCACACCATTACACCCCCACCACCAGCCTGAACCGGTGATACCCCATCCCCCACACCATTACACCCCCACCACCAGCCTGAACCGGTGATACCCCATCCCCCACACCATTACACCCCCCACCACCAGCCTGAACCGGGGATATCCCATCCCCCACACCATTACACCTCCACCACCAGCCTGAACCGGTGATATCCCATCCCCCACACCATTACACCCCCCACCACCAGCCTGAACCGGTGATATCCCATCCCCCACACCATTACACCCCCACCACCAGCCTGAACCGGTGATACCCCATCCCCCACACCATTACACCCCCACCACCAGCCTGAACCGGTGATATCCCATCCCCCACACCATTACACCCCCACCACCAGCCTGAACCGGTGATATCCCATCCCCCACACCATTACACCCCCACCACCAGCCTGAACCGGTGATACCCCATCCCCCACACCATTACACCCCCACCACCAGCCCGAACCGGTGATACCCCATCCCCCACACCATTACACCCCCACCACCAGCCCGAACCGGTGATACCCCATCCCCCACACCATTACACCCCCACCACCAGCCTGAACCGGTGATACCCCATCCCCCACACCATTACACCCCCACCACCAGCCTGAACCGGTGATACCCCATCCCCCACACCATTACACCCCCACCACCAGCCTGAACCGGTGATACCCCATCCCCCACACCATTACACCCCCACCACCAGCCCGAACCGGTGATACCCCATCCCCCACACCATTACACCCCCACCACCAGCCCGAACCGGTGATACCCCATCCCCCACACCATTACACCCCCACCACCAGCCTGAACCGGTGATACCCCATCCCCCACACCATTACACCCCCACCACCAGCCTGAACCGGTGATACCCCATCCCCCACACCATTACACCCCCACCACCAGCCTGAACCGGTGATACCCCATCCCCCACACCATTACACCCCCACCACCAGCCTGAACCGGTGATACCCCATCCCCCACACCATTACACCCCCACCACCAGCCTGAACCGGTGATACCCCATCCCCCACACCATTACACCCCCACCACCAGCCTGAACCGGGGATATCCCATCCCCCACACCATTACACCCCCACCACCAGCCTGAACCGGTGATACCCCATCCCCCACACCATTACACCTCCACCACCAGCCTGAACCGGTGATACCCCATCCCCCACACCATTACACCCCCCACCACCAGCCTGAACCGGTGATACCCCATCCCCACACCATTACACCCCCACCACCAGCCTGAACCGGTGATACCCCATCCCCCACACCATTACACCCCCACCACCAGCCTGAACCGGTGATACCCCATCCCCCACACCATTACACCCCCACCACCAGCCTGAACCGGGGATATCCCATCCCCCACACCATTACACCCCCACCACCAGCCTGAACCGGTGATACCCCACCCCCCACACCATTACACCCCCACCACCAGCCTGAACCGGTGATACCCCATCCCCCACACCATTACACCCCCACCACCAGCCTGAACCGGTGATACCCCATCCCCCACACCATTACACCCCCACCACCAGCCTGAACCGGGATATCCCATCCCCCACACCATTACACCCCCACCACCAGCCTGAACCGGTGATACCCCATCCCCCACACCATTACACCCCCCACCACCAGCCTGAACCGGTGATACCCCATCCCCCACACCATTACACCCCCACCACCAGCCTGAACCGGTGATACCCCATCCCCCACACCATTACACCCCCACCACCAGCCTGAACCGGGGATATCCCATCCCCCACACCATTACACCCCCACCACCAGCCTGAACCGGTGATACCCCATCCCCCACACCATTACACCCCCACCACCAGCCTGAACCGGTGGTACCCCATCCCCCACACCATTACACCCCCCACCACCAGCCTGAACCGGTGATATCCCATCCCCCACACCATTACACCCCCACCACCAGCCCGAACCGGTGATATCCCATCCCTCACACCATCACACCCCCACCACCAGCCTGAACCACTGATATCCCATCCCCCACACCATTACACCCCCACCACCAGTCTGAACCACTGATATCCCATCCCCCACACCATCACACCCCCACCACCAGCCTGAACCACTGATACCCCATCCCCCACACCATTACACCCCCACCACCAGCCTGAACCGGTGATATCCCATCCCCCACACCATTACACCCCCACCACCAGCCTGAACCGGTGATACCCCCTCCCCCACACCATTACACCCCCACCACCAGTCTGAACCACTGATATCCCATCCCCCACACCATCACACCCCCACCACCAGCCTGAACCACTGATACCCCATCCCCCACACCATTACACCCCCACCACCAGCCTGAACCGGTGATACCCCATCCCCCACACCATTACACCCCCACCACCAGCCTGAACCGTTGATATCCCATCCCCCACACCATTACACCCCCACCACCAGCCTGAACCGGTGATACCCCATCCCCCACACCATTACACCCCCACCACCAGCCTGAACCGGTGATATCCCATCCCCCACACCATTACACCCCCACCACCAGCCTGAACCGGTGATACCCCATCC